>OMNM01007358.1:3745-16445 GCA_900302745.1 Parablennius parvicornis
AAAAAAATTCAAAGATATAAAAACTAAAGTCCATGTTCAAATTACAGTCAGGTGGAGGTTTATTTCCTTTGGATAAAACAATGAAGGGTTGAAACTGCATTCAAGGCGACATTAAATATGTTTTAGGCTTATCATTCAATAGTTGCTCACATTGGAGCTCCACGTGTTCAGAGTTTTGAAGAATAACTTGAAACTGAAGATTCTTCCAACCACACACCTGTTTACTTCTCTTTCAGAATGTGATTGGTTGTGTGTTTTCTGTGCAGGAGTGGGGGTACCCTGTGTGGTCTGCAGGGACTCGTGTGGCTCCTCTGAGGCCCGACAGGGCTGCTGGACCCGGGCACACGGAACTCTGAAGCAGCACATCTGGCTGGGGCAGCTGGTTCAGTGGTGGGGCATCATGGGGCTTCTGCCCAAGTTCCCTGGTATGATTGTCGTCACGTATCAAAAAATTGGCATGAGGAAGGTTTCTCATACCTCTAAGTGATGTTCACTTCTGTTTTGCTCAGAGGCCCAGGAGGTGAAGCGGATCGCCCAGATGTGGAGGGACATGGAGCACAGTCATCGGAAAGCTAGTCTGGAATCACATGGGTACCTCTGACAGGATTTCATTTAATCTAGAATGTTTTAGAGATATTCTGCTTTCTTTTCTCTCTAAACTTAATTTCCTTCCTTTCCCATCCGTTCCCAGTAGAGACGAAAGAGAAAAAGAGAGATTTAGCTCTCTAATACAGGGCATGGTGATGCATCTCAACAGACAACATGGCTGCATTTGGACTTCTGAAGACGGTGCAGATCAATGTTATCCTCCACCTAATCTGCAAGGCCTGCTGAAGCTTGTGCTGGTGCCTCGAATCGACAAGACGTCAGTCCAGGCCATCGTATCCTCTCAAACCTCGTATCAGTCTTGGCTCCCGCACTCACAGTCAATCCAGGTTTTATGGCTCCTAACTTCCACGTTTCAGCTCATGTACTTTATCCAGGACGTAGCAAATTTCCTTCAGTGTAAAGACGACCTTCTCCAGTCCTTCTGCCTCGCCTTCACCATCCCCTCCAGCTTTTCCCAGCAAATCAAAGCCTTCTGGATGTTTGATCATGGACACATCAAGGTCTGTACCCGAGAAGGGGAACATGTTTTATTTATTTGATGAATGATGGGCTTTCAGGACCAGAGGTTGGTGGAGTGGTTAGCATTCTTCCTTCAAGGTGAGAAAACCTCCATAAAACATGTGGTTGAGGTTTAATTATCTATAAAAGTGAATGTGTTTGTGCTGTGATGAACTGGTGACTTGTTCAGGAATAACCTGCCTTCACCTGTAGTCTATCCATCCATCCATCCATCCATCCATCCATCCATCCATCCATCCATCCATCCATCCATCCATCCATCCATCCATCCATCCATCCATCCATTCAGTATGACGTCCTGTATCCTGTCTATTTCATTAGGCCTCGATGGAGATCCTTCTTAGTCCCAGATCTATGGTTCCCAGCCTCTCCTGGCAGCATCGCTGCATCATTCACTCTCTCCTGAAGAGGAAACAGCCTCACGTTGCATTAAAATACCTCCAGTGGATCAGGCCGACAATACAGACCCCCGAAGACGCCAAGCTCTGTGCTGACGTGTTTCTTCAGAGCAGGTACGTTTTGTTAAGCAATACAAATTCCCCAAAACCTTCATGATTGGTTTTGACCCATTAATTAATTCTATGACTCCAACAACCTGCAGCTGTGTTTCTGAAGCCTGTGCTCTGTTGAAGAACGGGCACACAGAAAGTGAAGACATATACCTCATCCAGGCTTGTGAGGGATTGAGTTTGTGTGCAGAGGCTTTAAAGTACATTCCTGCAGGATACAGTGTGAGTGAAACACACAGGCAGAAAAATCCACTGTGAAGACCGACAAAATGCATGCCAGAGATGGATGTTGTCAAAAATCTCTTTCAGGGTAAAGAAAACTACAGAAATGAGACTGAAGAATGGCTGCAGAGAAAGAAAGGTGAGACACCAAACAGTTCATTTTTAAACAGAAAGGTTTATAAGAAATAGATCCAGTAGGAGATTTTAAAATCCTGAAGGTTGTGAGGCAATCAAACTTGTCTATCAAGCACATTGGATTGGATTCTAATCTGAGGAATTCCAGTCACTGCCTCAAACTGTTTTCCTTACTTTTCCTTCGCATCAACTTTGAGGACAAAGTGTTTGTTTACTTGATGTCTAAAACGACAGTGTTGTTCCCTTCATTGGTCGTAATGCTACAGCTGATTGGTGTAGCATTGTGAGGCTGCAGTACCTGACTCCAGAGAAACATAGACGTATAGTTGTTTGTTCACTGAAGTGGATTATGCGAGACTTTGGACTGCCATCTGGTGGGTTATGAGGGTCTCTTGTGTTTCAGTTGTTATCTGATGTATTTCTATCCAAAGTCACAGAGATCAGTATCTCGCTGGTAAATCCACACACACCTTGTGAATGTAGCATATTGTATACATACTGTATATGGAAAATGAGTATTTTTATGGTGTGACATGTTCAGTTCAGGGGCCACATACAGCTGGACTGGTAAAATAGTGTCATATTAACCTTAGAATTTTCAAAGCATACATTTGGAAATTGTCTACATTTTTGTTAGAAATCTTAACAATTTGTACCAAAAATGACTGTAATGTCAACAAAAACCAATTTTGATTATGCAAATTACAGTGAAGTGTCCAAAAAACAAGCAAACCATTAATATCTGTTGCATAATCCAGCCTTTCACATGCATGTTTCGATAAACTTGCCCTGACAGTACAGGTTTTTTAGACTAATTTCATGGCACTGAGGTTGCTGACTGTCATAGCAGCATCACCGATATCTCAGTGTTGCGATATAGTCGCTATTCTTAAGAAAGTTGTGTTAAACATTCAATGTTTTCTATGCAGTTTTTACAATTTGCTTGGTGGTTAGACAGCAGGAATGGAGCCTCCTGTGGGCTTGTGTTTAGATGATGGTTGACAAAAAATGTGTTGAAATGTTTATTCAATTTATAGAATTTTGTATGTTCAGGCTGAGAAAAGTGTGATATTAATCATTTGGTTATTTTCGCTGTATTTGATTTTAAATAGATAAGGGACTTTATTTACATTTTATATCACAGACTGTTTGTTTTAGTGGAAAAAAAATTATCTTTAACTGTCGGTATCAGCCTAAAACATATTTTCTATCTGTTTTTTATTTTTTTTAATTAATTTGATAGATTAAAAAAAAAATTAAGTTTCACTCCAGGATATGAAAGTGACCTTGATAAGGATGATCATTTACTTCTGAGTTTCTGAGGTCACTGAAGAGCTCCTTGGGAGTGAGAACTCATTGATTATGACTCATTTCCCCAGACTGTGATGCAGAGAGGCCACCCTGTCCGCTGTCTGCCAGCCTGTATCAGGCTCAGAAAGTGAAAACGCTGTCCTCAGACGACCTTGTCAAACTAGTGAGAAAGGCCGTGATGGAAGTGAGGAGACCGCATCCTGAGATGAGGTACCGCTGCCATTATCGAGGTGGCTAAATGTGGATGAACTGTGCCTCAGAGATTTCAGAGGTGTGTGCTTGGTTCCAGCCGCGTGGTGTGGCCGGAGCTCGCAGAGGAAAAACCAAACAGCAGAGAGATTTCTCTGTCGACCCAGGCACTGCGTCATCTGTCCATCAGCCCTGCTCTCATGGACATGGCCGAGGAAACACAGCACACAGAGGAGGAGCCTCCTGCTATTCATAATGTACATATTATAGTATCGATAGTGACATCATGAAAAGGCAGCTTGTAAATAATCATTTTTCTGTGTTTTTGCTGCAGCTGCAGCTGTTCAATCAGGACCTCATGTCTTCTTCTGAGGACCTGAGATCTGAGTCCGCCTCCTCCTTCACCTCAGTTTCGTCCCTGCTACTGCTGAAACGGGATCACTCCTATGTGTACGAGAGAACTTTGACCCTACAGAGGATTTCCTCTCTGCTCACCGATGGAGAGAACCAAAGCAGTGAAGAAGAAGATGAGGAGGAAGACGAGGAGAAGACTGAAACCCTGTCATCCACTGACAGCTCGACCGACCGCTATGAGCTGCTGCAGACACCAGATGACGCTACAGACTCAGTCACACACAGCCTGGATGAAGACAACCACGTCAAGAAAGGCCCTTTGACAGAGGGTGAGCTTTTTGAATTTATAATGGCGGAAATCCCATCTCATTAATAGTAACATGATGGGGGAAAAAACATGAATACACGTTTTCAGTATTTATTGTTTTGAAGTTAAGAAAATAAAGCATATCCATGTAACGATTTATCTAAAATGCATGTCGTGGGATAATACCTATGCCCCCGTATGAAAAACATGCAAACCCCCAAATCTGGCCTCAAACAAGGGATTTTCCCACTGTGAGACAAGATAAAATATTTGACCATTTATTTCATTAGTTTTCCATGATGCAAAATCATTAAAAAAAGGACACCCAAAAAAGCTTTTAGCTTACCATGCTGGGGTTCAACACACCACCACCCAGGGAATCTTATTCCACACATTTAAACCAAGGATGTCTCAACCACAACTAGGTCCCACTGACATCATCAGTGAGGAGTGATCGATGCGTACTAAGTTGTGCAAACTTACAGTGGATGCATCTACAATTACAAAAAATACCATCAAAAGCAAATCATACGTAGATTTCTGAAAAAGAGATGTTTAGCAAGTCATGGTAATTTGTTCAATTTTTACACTGAAAATGTGTTTAACTTCATTAATTAAGTGAGGAAAATGTGATCTAGTTATGTGGTCATGAATTAGATCCAGCTGAAAAGTAAATATTGGTTAAAAAGTTGGACGGAAATGATTTTTTTCTTGCTCTGCTGTACTTTTCACCATAGCCAACCTTGTAATTTCATTACATCTTTCGTGGGATTTCCGCCTGTTTACATCTCATGTATATTAAGAGATTATTAAGAAAAGAATAACTGGTTATCCTTAGAGGATGTTTTCCGGGTAGGAGATCTCTTCAGCTTTCAATCACTTTCATCAGGACCCTCCACTGATGATAATCTCCCAAGCACAAGGTCAGATTCAATTAGATTCACCACATCCCTCCATGGTGACCAACTAAAAACATTTCAATTTTTTGCTCCAGTGTCAGGTTTAATGTCCAGTCGGCTGACAGCCAATCAGAGCCTGACTTCCCTCCTGACATTGGTGAGTGCTCTGCTGGTCATGTGTCAAAACTATGATGACTGGAGTTTTAAGTCACTGTACGGATGGTTTTATGCAGACGCAGGTGAAGGAGAATCTGTGTCGGTCAAGCAGGAGCTTCAGGCAGAATCAATCTCTTCACAAATATTCAGCTTCAGCAAAGCTTCCACGTCTGATTGTGTCCCGGGAAGAGAAGTTCGACAGGTAGCTTCTTAAAAATAAAGAATTATTGCAGTACAGTATTTACTTTTAGTGTGATATTTGACTTCATATGTGCTCAGAAACCTCGTGAGCTTCACAGACAGGAGAAGCTGTCCTCCAGTGACGACCCGCTGTGTGAACCCGCTGAGACCCACCGGGACCCGACCACTGACCTCCACCAGAGCCTGAAGGAGCCGACACTTAGGATGGGGGGCCAGGATGACTCCTTCCTCTCCTCCCTCTTCCACACTCCTCTCCACATCACCAATATCACCACTGAGAGCGTCTCAGAATGCAAAGTGAAAAAGGACCACCACAGCAAAGTGGACAATCTGACAAAACCAAGCGCCGAAGGGGCGTCGTCAGGTGGATATGGATTTCATATGTATAAATAGTACAACACAGAGTGCTGTGGTGGATAGCACGCATATTGATGAATAGGTGACTTTAAATCAGGGGTGTCAAACACATTTTATTTCAGGAGCCACATACTAAACTTTACTAAGATTTTTACTATTTGCTTGGTGGTTTGGCCTGATTGGAACCTCACGGGCATCGGTTTTGGCCCATAGGCCTTATGTTTAACACTCCTGCCTTAGAAGGACAATATATGTGAATGGCAATGTGTGTATAGGTGCCTGCATCTCTGGATTGACAGATGATCTTTCCAGGTTGTATCACACATCTAAACCCTAATTTTGGCGAAAAGGTTTTGACGATGAAAAGATGGATGAACATGTAGGAAATAAACACAATTAAATGAACACACACACAAAAATGACATATACTTGTTTACCCAAACACAGATTCTATGATGTGTTTTCCTGCAGTGGCCTTGTGTGTGCAGATTTACTGATTTGGTAGAGGAGCTGTTTTTCCTCTGCGGGGTGCAGGATGCAGGTACATGTACTGAAGGCAGGGGGCCCGGCTGCTGGGAGATGCAGAATGGGGGAGAAAGTCAAGTGTCAGAGATTGGTTCCTTTAACCTTGTTGCAGCAGTCAGTCATCCATAAAACTACCCCCCCCACCCCACCTCCCCTTCTCCTCCACGGTTTCTGTGTGGGGGGTACACTGTGCAGTGCTGCAGGAAGACCGCCCTCCATCTGTCGGGCTGTGCTGATCACCGCTGGGCCTCAGGGATCTGTGGCCTGTTGCCCCACATTGATGCCCCAACCTTGTCCCTGAGACCAGGGTTAAACTGTACATGTTGATTAAAAGCATTGTGTCGGATAAGCTGGCATGCAGTTTAAGTGAGGCTTTCAGTTAACATCCACACTGCTTTCTCGTTTCTTTTCCAGACAACAGGAGATCTTCTTTTGTCCAGAGCCAGCCGTACAGCTACAGTCTGGGTCACTTCATGGACTTTAATGCAAAGCAAAAAGGAGACAACAGAGATGTGAAACAGGTAACCACACTGTCACACGCATCTGTGGAGTGTTTATCACAAAGAGGTTGTGGTGAGAGTAGTCAGCAGGGGTCGCTATTGTTCCACTTCAGATGCGTGATGGTGTTTCAATGATGTCATTTTGAGTCCCAGAAGATTTTGCCTCATCACAACCCAGCAGGTGCCCTCTCTCCTCCCCTCCATCCCTCTCTCCTCCCATCCATCCCCCTCTCCACCCCTCCATCCCTCTCTCCGCTGTCCTCCAGCATAAACATCACTGCTCTCAACGTCTCCGCCGACGCTGATGTCATTCGCCTCACATGAAAGTGGGATGTATCAATTTTATGCTTTTCTGGAGCACAAGCTGAATTATGCATGACGAAAAGCTTTGTATTTCTTTGTCAGACATGAAATGTTCACCTTTTCTTTGTAATAGCACATTTTGCCGACATGCTTGTGAATTACTGTGCGCTGCTAAGCAGTCTAATATCGTTGTGAGGATATGACACGGTAATCGTTTTACTGAGGTTTCACTGGGTAATTGTTTGATTGGGTTTTACTCACCTAATTATTTTGTAGAGAATCGGGGACCATATGGAGTTTGACAGGTGAAACATAATTTGGCCTGTGGTAATTCATGATGATTATACCTGAGCATGCCTAAGCAGGCCGCACTGTACAAACTGTGTGTCTATCACAGCCTCCTTTAGTTGTTCAGAGCATGTTTGCAGTGCTGTCGTTAGATTCATTACCTTACTGTCATTGTATTTCACAAAGAGGGTTGTTAGTGTTATTTAATTGCTCACACAGGCTAGAAAAAAAAATGCTTGTAGGATTTGCTTAGTTGTCACATTGGGGATTCATTCATTATGTTTGAAAATTAATATAACACAGATTCTTAATGGTAGAATGGTCAAAGTCAAGATATTAAAAGATATTAAAGAGCTTCTTAGATAAAAGTGTTTTGATCTTAATATGCAGAGACACAAAATCTGGAATGCATGCACAGGGAGAAAATTACACCAGGGGTGACATATATAAGTGCCGTAGACCAAAACTGGCCCGCAAGATACTCCAATACAGCCTAACCACTAAGAAAAGAGTAAAAATTCCAAAGAAAACATCAATTTTTTTTCACAAATTTCTAAGCAGAGACAACACACTAAGATCCGAGCTGAGATATCAATGATGTTGCATGAAAGCCAACTAACTAGCACTAGCCTCAAAGCCATGATGTTAGGGTGAATCTAAAAAAACGTATAATGCAAGAGCTATAGAAAATATTTTTGGGACATTTCACTGTATTTTGCACAAAAAGGTTTCATTAAAATTGGCTTTATGTTGAAATCGTAGGCATTTCACACCTTAATGTCACGTTAATGCCAAGTGTGCCATATATTTAAGGAAGCATCACTGTCTGATTTTCTCTAAAATAGTACAATTTACCTGTGCTCATCTTTCAGACTTGAAAAAGTCCTTGTCGGATTTGTTAACTGGCTGCTGGAGAGATTAATGTGTGAAAATGATTGTAACACAAACCCTCAGCGACTTATCAAACTACCATCTACTCTGGGTTAGAATAGCCAAAGATAATAAAGTCTGGATATTAAACGTAGCGATTAGTGGAAAATGTGAGTTTTGATCTCGTCCCACATGATCTGACTGTTTATGAGGATTATTGGCACAACTATGAACCAGATCTTCACTCCGTGGTGGAGCCAAAGTCATCAGTCAAATCGTTAAAGAGAGATCATATTCAGGAAGATATGAGGAAATTAAAAACCCTCTCCTTTACTGTCTTTATTAAAATACCAATATTTGCACAGTGTGAGGTGGGGAGTGGTCGTGTTGCATGTTGAAACGTTGAAGTTTCAAGGAGAGATGAATGGGCTCTATTAGGAGCATTTAATCAGTGGCTGGCCCAGCGCTCCCAGTCTCCTTCGGTGAAACTCCCCCCCTCCCCCCGCCCCCCGGGGGAAAGATTAATGGCTTCAGGATATTTCATCAGGCCCTCCACATCACTGCCCAGGATATGAGGCTGTAATTGTGTCTGTTTGTGTTTTGGTGTCACAGGCAGAGAAGGACGAGGCTGCAGGTTGGAGTGGCTCGGGGAAAGCGTCACAGGGAGCCATCAGGAGTGGAAGAAAGGGGAAACGATTGAAGAGGACATGAAGATACATCGACGGATTCTTTCATCGGAATTGTTTCTTACATACAATAAGACAATTAGGAGAAAAACAAATGTATTTTTCTTTTTCACTTGTATGAATGGCAGCAGCTGTACCATATTGACCAGCCACGCATTGATATTGCACTGAAACATCAAATAAAGTAAATCAATAAGGAATAATCACCAGGGAATATTTTTTGGAGCAGGACAAAGAGGGTCATAAGAATTAAACTTGCATGGAGGCTGCTCCTAATGTCTACTGATGAAAATACCATATTTCTTAGACAATAAGTCACATCCGTCAAATAATGCATCATGAAGAGAAAAAAGAAACATAAGTTTCACTGCAACATAAGACACATTTACCTCCCATGTCCAGGCGTAATCTCCAGAACCATCTGTGAAACTGTACCACCATCTTTTACTGTTCTCCGTTTTCTTTGTCATGGTAAATGTTTCTTTTCTCCAGTCGCTCACAAGTTTATCACACTCTCTGAACTCTTTCTGGTGCATATTTCATTATTTTTCTTGCTCTTTCAGTCAAATACAGAAGAAAATAAGATTTTTCTGTGATACTGTAGCAGCTTTCTGTTGTCATACAGTGACCTCTAGTGTTCAAAGATAGTACATTTTCAAATATAGGGCAGTACTTAAAATAAATCAAATGAGCAGGAAAAAAAAAATTAGTTTATAGTCTAGAATATATTGTATAGTGTGTATTTATTTTTTCATCTTGCTGTTTTCAGTTATTTATTCCTCTGCACATGACTCCAAACTCTTGATTATCACACATTTTCACTGCTTAATTTTCCACATGTTCCCATCATTTCTTAATATGATGTCCCATGTTTTTCATCTTTTTCTTCTCATAAGTTCCTCAACAAGCTATATGTAGATGTTATAACTGAAGATTTGGAGTGCAAATAAAGCCCAGGTGGACTTCACTTATCCAGATCTGCAGAATGACTGCATGAAAACCTATAGAGGACAACTGTTTTACTTTGGTTTTGTTGCAAAGAATTCCAAATACACAGAAAATATGATAGCACCTTTTTTTTTTTTTTTTTTAATAAAACCTGTAATGAACAATCCAGAAATTTCTTTCCAAAAAAACGGTGTTGAATAAAATGTTTCTCACTTGTCAGGCTGGATGATTTCTGCACCGTTCATCACGAAGGTGATCAGAAATTCACCCTCACAGTTTGGATTGGATACAAATGTGATTTTTTTTCTGCATCACCTGCTGTGATCACCTGTTTAGTTCTCAATCACACTGCTTTTCAATTCCTGCTACTGTTTCGGAAGTATAAGGCGAGAAATAGACCTTACAATGTGAAACTGCAATTAATGTTTTTTTTTTTTTTTTTTTACACCTTGTAATATCATCCAGTGTGACCAGTTTTTGTAGCACGAATCTTCAAATGAAGCCTGAAATATTGAGATGTGTTGAGAAATTAAGCTGTTGGACAGAACCTGCTGTAACGACGAATACCACAGAATATTTGGAGAGGAGCTCAGTAGATGCAACGAAGGTGGTCGTGCCTCAATCAAATAATTTGCTACCTTCACTCCTCTCCGTCTCATGGAGAAATATTGAGCTTTACTGCATTTATTATGTAACTTTAGGAGAATTGTACAAATTGCCCACCTGCCTTTAGTAATACAACAGATTGCATAACAAAAAACCAAACCTTGTCTTATTTTGTCTCTTAAACCTTGTTTAAACAATGTGAAAATGCATTTAAACACCAAATGTGTCACGTTTTTTTGGTGTCTGTTTACATGGCAAAGATGTTCAATGTCACTGAAAATGCAACTTTTTGTCAATACAAATGTCCGTATGTTCCCATCGTTAATGTTAATAGCATATTGTTCCCCACATGCGTATGTGGTTTCAATACAACAAAAAGAACAACAGTGGCTGAAACATAAAAACTACATAATTCTTTAACATTTCTGCCATTTCCATGTAAGCAAAGGTAATTTTCAAAACATTGTCATCTAAATACAAAACACTTCTGTAACAAAAATGTAAAAATGACGTGTTTCCATTTGAAAAGTCACGTGAACAGAACTTTTGTTACATTTGAAGCATCTGATCTGTTCCCAGAAGGTTTTCTCTTCAATTAATATTTAAAATATCTCAATGCAGATTTAAAAAATTGTGGAAAAAAAACAAGTTAATGAAGCTTATGAAGTTAATGAAGCACAATTGATTCACTGGTTGCCTCCACTTGGAGGAAAAAAAAAAAGGATGTTTGCTTTGCTGCCTTTGAAGCTCATAAAATATTGTGATTTCATGTATTTAAAAAGATTGCGGAACAATCTGGAATGAACTGATGTGAGGTCCGTGTGAAATGATGTTGTTTTCTAATCTTCCGGTCAACAGTATGGAGACACATGTTGCAGATGAAGCATAAATGCAGCACATTACAATTCACCGAGTGTGTCCTTGAATATGATTTGGCACTTTAGATTCTTCACTGGTTGCCTCCACTTGGAGGAAAAAAAAAAAAGGATGTTTGCTTTGCTGCCTTTGAAGCTCATGAAAAATGGATGACCTCCCAGTGCTTTCCCCTTCCCATAGCGGCCCATATTTGCACAATGCCCAGGGATTGCATTTGGGTTAGTATCCTCCGCCCTGCCCTCCCTCCCTCCTTCCCCCCTCCCTCTGTGGCTTGTTGGAGGAGGTGGGGGTGAATAACTTAACACATATTTCAGTTTGACACACTTCTGCTCGGGGTCTCCCCTGGGCGGCCAGTTCACGAGCCCACACATGCTGTATTATTTAAAAGTGTGGTTTGGAGTTGTGCGCCTGCAGCCTCCTCCCTCTTTGTGAGAGCGAACGCGTCTTATCAAGCCTTTCTCCAGGACCTTCCAGTTGCACCAGCACGTGCGATGTCAGATGACGTCTTGTATTCAGCCGAACAGGACATAAGCCAGTTAGTACTGTTAATGTTCGCTGAATATTTCAGTAGACATGCAGTGGTAGAAAATGTTACTTCAGAGCAGCACGACGCCGCAGCAGCAGCAAGAAATGAAGGGCAAAGTGATTCATCAGAGGAAGTGTTGCTTTCCCTTATTTATCATGATCACAGGAGAAAAAGATGTGTGCTGTTAAAAAAGTAGGAAATGAACATCAAACATGGGAAACAATGCCTAATGATGCTAACAGCAACCTGCCACACACACACACCCACACACACACACACTTACTTTTCCATGATGGTATCTGTGTGTTTGTGTGTGTGCGTGTGTCTGTGTTTGTGTGTGTGTGTGTGCATGTGCCGCGGCACTGACACATAAATCACGAGCAAGAACGTCTCGGAGAAAAAGTGCAGGATTATTAATATTTCCCAAGGTGGCGTAAAGCCTTAGTGATGACACTTCGTCGCCCATGTTGCACATTTACAATGTTTATCACTACAGATTTTGAATAAAGCCACAGTGCTCCTATGATTATATACAACAATGTGCTGGAACAGTTTCCTGTCAAGGCCTGTGTGATCACGTGATGACGATCTTGGATGAAGGCGGATGAAGAGGGAGGTGCAGGTGCGTGCAGGTCCGCTGGGCGGCGCTGTGGGCAGCACACAGGAGGTGCAGGGAGTCAGGGACACCTTGGCCAGCTCAGCAGATGGACTCACTGGAGCATGTCAGATGGCTGTGACAGCTACCTGCCCTTCCTTAAGGACTGTCACCATGTATAAACAAACCATTACTCTAATCTGTGTGTG
>OMNM01007358.1:26164-62278 GCA_900302745.1 Parablennius parvicornis
CGTGACGGCGTCGTGTCGTAGGCTGCGAGATAAAGAAAGCAACACATTTTTTTTTCGAGTTTGGTTTGTAAATGCTGCGGATTTGAATGAACAAATCTTTCCCAAGAAGGTTGTGGGTTCAAATACTGGCCAGGGCTTTTCTGTGTGGGGTTTGCATGTTCTTTCTCTCTCTGTGTGTGTGTGTGCGTGTGTTTCTTCCAGGTTTCCTCCCACAGTCCAGAAACATGCATGTGATGTTAAGTAGTGACCCTGAATTGCCTCTAGGATTGAATGTGTGTGTGCGTTTGTCTTGTGATGAGCCCTGAACAGGGTAAAAAGGTATAAAAGATGAATGGATGGATTAAATCACTCTCCTTCTTGTTGTTCCACTGAATGACCTCGTTTTGGCCCATTACATAAACTTTATATCTAGTGGAGTTCAGTCATAAAATCATCACACAGTTTGTGATTTTATTTTGTGAAACACTTAAAAATGGCGTGACAGTAAAAAACTCATATATTTCTTCAACGCTTCTCCGCAATTAGATCCAACAGATTGTTTTTTTTTTTTTTTTTTTTTTTTTTAGTGCAGTGCAGACACTCCATCATGCATATCAAAGCAGTGATTCCATCAGACGGACTTACCGTCTAAAAAGTCACAGTATGGAATGTCTGTGAAGCCGACAGAAAGAGGCCAGTCAGTCAATAGGAGGCAACCTCTGTGATGCTCAGCAGCTACAAAGCAGCAGCGCAGCAGCTGCTGTGGCCTCACACTCCACTATCTCTCTGGAACACACTCCCCGCCTCATTTGCATGCATAATTAATTACCAAGAGTTAATCGCTTGCTCGTGTTTGGACATCTTTTAGCATTACATCATTTTATAAATAGTACACAATCCCCATAGGAAAATAGTTTATGAGGCAATTTCTGCTTGTTTTTGGGTTTTGTCATGAACAGCTGTTTCCACTGAGCTCAGTTGTGTCGAGGGACAACAGTCATTAAAGATAATGTTAATAAACAATTGAAATGACCTCATTATTTCTAGATACTGCTTTCAGTCATTCCTGTTTCCGCAAATGCAGAGTTGAATTGGTTGACTCAGTACACGAACAGATTCTACAACATCCAAAAACATGAATTTGAGGGTGAGCGGTGAAACCGAAACACCAGAGGGCAACATGTTTTTCATTTGAGAAGAAAACCTGGAATCTCACTTCTGGATGTTGCAAATGCACAATTATTCAGTTTTATGTCCATTTTCATGCTTAGAATTTGAAAAGTAAACTTGAAGAGAGCCTGTTCGAAGTCAAAGGGTTTTTCCAGCATGTGATTTCTGAGCAGAAATTATGGAAAATTTGGAATAATTGAAATTTGAAATTGACTTTTTCAAACTGAATGCAAAGTGAATTTATTGAACAAGAAGAGTAATAAATGTTAATGGCTGTGGAGCTTTGTATGGTGTGTCTGAAATTTCACTGCAGGCGTCCCAAGAGCCTTTTGGGCATTTTTAAGAGAAAATGATAACATATTCATTGTGTTTTGTTTGGTTGTCTGTTTACAGGAGAACAGTGCTCTGAGCCACTGAGAACACAACTTTTTGAAAACGCCAAGGCCCAGTCTTTTTATAGACAGCGGGAACGCTGCAGCTCCAAGTGCAAACCATGGCCATAGCATATAGATCTTCTGCACGTGCACGAATAGAAACCAGTTTAACCAGTTTGGTGGTAAAGTCGCTGAATATATCCACATTTAATCCCTACATGCAGTCAAAATGTTTTAGTGGAGGAGAGATTATGTAAACAAGAGAAGGGAATTTTACCAACAGATCCTTCAGAACAAATAGCCCATTGGATCTACTAGAGTGTGTCAAACCAAATCACCATATAAACCATCGCAGCATCTTTCATGCTGACTTAACACCCAACTAAACCACAATTCAGTTTCGGTCTTTCTTAGAGACGTTTTAATAATTTCTTGTCATTCACGAGTTGCCCATACATGTTTCAATGTGGTTTATGTGATTAAAACTGTTTTTTATTTCAAATTTTTTTTAAAATAAATCTCACAATTCTTTTTTTATGAATCACTTTTATTTTTGTTTATTATATAACCATCAAATCTGGCAACAAGCATGTTTTCTTACCATGTACTGTGGTCTCTGGCTCCCTGAATCGAACCCTCCGCTCGCCTTTCCGTCTGTGGATGGGCTCTGCGTCGGACCCATAGTTGGGACTTGGCCTCTTGAGGATGGAGGTGGGGACTTTGCCGTTGGTTATCTACGTCAGACACAAATCAGACTGAGCACTCTCATCCCGTCCGGCTGGAAACAGACAGCAGGTCTCTGGCTCTACCTTCGGTCTCAGCGTGTCCTCCTGTTGGTGGTGGCCGTCCTTTCTGTGGCGTACCTCCGAGTGCTTCTCCCGGTGGGAATGAGGAAGACAGTTGACGGTGTCTCTGAGGGACTCTGCCGCAGCGAAGCGCTTGGACAGTGCAGAGACACACTGACCCAGAGAGTCTGTCGAGAGAGACAACAACATGAGGACGTGTCCAGAGCGGGTTCTCTTTTGTTCCAAACCCTGTCCGATAAAGGCCTGGAAGACTGTTCTCTCTGCTGCCGTGATTCATATATTGTGCTTATCTTTGTCATATATATGGAAGAGGTGCATTCTGCAACAGGAACTTGTTTATAAATGTCTTGAGTGCTGCAAAGCCTTACTGCCTTTTACCAGAGCGTCAGGGTTATTCAATATTCCTCATGAAAAACAAACAGAAACCTACTCAAAGTCCAATCAAGGACATTGAGTTCTTCACATTACTTCCAGGGTTGAGGTTTTATTTTCTTTCTATAATACAGTGAGAGTTCGCATCTTAACACAATGATCAAGATCACTAAGAACCAAAGATAATTTATATGTAATCTGATTACATGGGGCAGCCCCACAATGCCCCTGAAGGTTTGCCCCTCCAGACCATCAAGATAAAGTTACCAGAGTCTTTGCCCTCGATATTGATAACAAAATAATTCTGTTGATACTCATGAAATCTAACGCCAGCTGATCCTCACGCAGCATTTCAGACAACGACTGCTCCCCAGAGGTAAACACACACACACATCGCAGCCTGCACACATTGTTTGCTGTGTCAGAAGTTGCCCTTTTGCCTACTGAATGTTTCCCCTGTCAACACAGCCCGAGGGCGCATGACTAACAAATGAAGGTTTCAGACTTTGGTATTTACAGCTAGTGAGGCTCAGAAGGAAAACACACAGTGAGTAGGACTTATGAATATAAATATAGAGAGAATTAGAGTAAAATCTATCTTTAAGAATTCATTTAAATGATTTTCCTCGAAACTTTCATTGCCCTTGTGTCGTCTTCAGGCAATGAAGTTATCAAGATGACCAGTTATAAATAATGTCTCCACCTTTATCAACTCGTCTTGAAAAATGTCACATTGAATAGTAAAGACAGAGACAGGAGATCTTGTTAAACACTAACAAGAAAACAAACAGCCAAAACTGACATGGAAACTCAAAAAGTAAAGTACAGTGACTCACTAAAAGGTGATAATAGTTAAGTTCTTGATCCTGCTTATTGCTTGTTTATTGTTTTAGGGTCTACATTAGTTGC
The DNA here is from genome assembly GCA_900302745.1 of Parablennius parvicornis. Classification (NCBI taxonomy): domain Eukaryota; kingdom Metazoa; phylum Chordata; class Actinopteri; order Blenniiformes; family Blenniidae; genus Parablennius; species Parablennius parvicornis. Next base: position 29,775 of record OMNM01007358.1, read on the forward strand.
AACAGTTTTGACAACTATCTTTTCCGGGGTACAGAAAAGTTATACATCAATATTTACCACCAATAACATCCAGAAATATCAAAATGTACCAATACAGTGACATTCACAACGAAAAGCAGAACAAAACAAGCAAACAAACAACCAAAACATAAGAAAAACAAAAATACCCTGGAGCTTTGTATAAAATCTAAATAGTTGCAACATAATTTCCTCATTCCTTATAGACATAAATGCTGATGACCACGTTCTTCAGTTTTCTTCTCAGAACTGTTCTACTTTCTCAGGTTATTTGTCGGGTTATTCCAGCGTGCAGCGGCTCAATACAGACACTGTTTTCCTTTCCTTTAATAGTAGAGATCAATCATAATAGATTCATCAAACAAAACCTTGGTCTATTTGATTTACAGCTATAATTGTTTGACACATTAACTAAATATTACCACATACTTTCAATCTAATTTATTTCAGTACATTCATAGATGAACTTTTCGACACACACAGTGATCAATCAGAGGAGGAAAGGTGACAGAGCCATTAGAATGTGGAAGGTATTTGGCAGCACAACAGCTTTAAGCGCTGAAGAATTGCCTTTGTTGAAACATCTTTGGCAAACTGGATTCCTTTGTGTACACTATAAAATGAAGGATTGCATAAAAAGTATGCACAGACTGTTCAAACCAAACAATTCCACAGGCCCATTTTTCAGCGTTTCCACAACATTTCAGATCAAGCCTGGGCAAATACAGAGGAACTGAGACTGAGTCATTATGAGAAGATAAATTCACAAATTACTGGAGAAAATGTGTGATAAAGTAATGAGTTTCTCTGACCTTCTGGGATGTTCTGGATCTATTTATTGTCATTATTTCAGATCAGTGTATTATCACATTCTTTAGTTTGACTTGTATTATTATTATTAATATTACTATTATTGATATTATTATTATTATTATTATTATTATTATCAATTCACTCAAATATCAATATGAAGATGACGGTACCTTCTATTAAAAAGTATTTGAGCATCTTACAGGTTTCTGATAAGCTACGTTTTCTTAACATCTTGTATTTCTTTGCTCATTTATTCGATATATTCATTCAGTAAAGTTGGATTAATGTACACTATGACGATAATATAAGTACGCACTACTAATAGAAGTAATCTGCTGCATTGCACACACTTATTTTAATGTGATTTATCATTTCTCCCATGTGTTTGAGGCCATCTGAGCTGAGTGAGGAACTTTATATAAGTTGTAAAGATATTTTTCTCTCTGGTCTATACTTCTGTGAATCAGTGTTGCAACTTGTGTTCAGCATCATTGCCTCTGGAAGCTGACTCAACAACAATGCTGATTTTCACGTTAGAGCAGTCCTCGCAAAAAAGAAAAAAAATGCAGAGTTCACAGTTGGGCAGAGAGCAAATAAGTGCAAGGCAAGCATACACAGTGTGCAACAAAACTCCGGCCTCAAACTGTCACAGAGAGATTTCTCCTTTTATTGCTCTGGCGTGGAGACGCCGCCGTGTCCAACACGACTGCCAGTGTTTACTAATTTAACATTTTCATGGGCTGACATGGCTGTGCGGGGTAACTGAAGTGCTTTGAAGCACACACTCGCGGTGCAGAGGCGGGGTGACTTCTCTTGAGATCAGCATCACGAGGCTTCCGCCCTCTACCCTTGCGCTTTAGACCGCATGTTAACAGCAGTGGATGACAGACTGCACAGAGGCAGCAGACACTGTGCTTTGTTTTCTTCCCACTAATGATCCACACACACTCGCCCTCCATTTCACACCGTTGCATCAGAGCGACGGAGGGGTTTTTCCAGGTGATTGTTTACCTGAGTATTCAGTCTTGCCAATCTCCGCGTAGACTGTTGCCATGAGCTCCAGGCTTCTGGCTGTGATTGGATGGTCGTTACCAAAGGCCCTCTGGTGAATCTTTGTTGCCTGAAAAATAAATGCAGTCATGTGATTTAATTTACAGCCTTGTCATGTCGTGGGCTTTACAAGAGCTGTAACATTGCACATACTGCTAAAAGTCTGCGTAGGGAATCGCAGCAGGGATGGAAATGTACATACCTTACCACTGTATTCTAGGGCAAGATGAGGTCTGAGGAGGAACAGAGAGAGAAGGATGAAGCTGCTATGCTAGCTGAAAAAATATACAGTACATCTAAAATATGAATGAACAAGAAGGAAAGAACACAAATGTGTGCAAACTGTTGATTTTCTAATGCACAATGACGGCTTACATCCCTGATCAGCAGACTTTCTATTTTGATATGACAGGAACCATTGTTCAGTTTGTAAAGAAACCAAAGGGAGAAAAGTTTCCCACAAAGGATTATAAATAACCAGTGATATTGTGGTGTTGCTTCTCACAGAGTGCATCATGTGATATTTGATTATGCAGAAGTTTTGATTCCTGACTGAACCAGAGCAGGGGAGATTTAAGAGCCTTGCTCAAGGACCCACACTGGTGACACGCCGGCTGTGGGATTTAAATCTGCTTTCATAAATGCCAGATTTGTGTTTCTCAGCTGATCTGGCAACCAGAAATCAATAATCACATTCAAATGTTCATATTCATGGGATACATTTTGATTCTGATGCAGTAAACAAATAGAGAAAAGGGTTATTGATAAATGACAAAGTAAACATATAAATGGAAATGTTAAATTAATTGGATTTTAATTAAAACTCTCCATTTATATACTGAGTGGTGTTTGTTCAAGCAGCACATATAAACAATTTTTTTGTTTTAATGTGAAATGGTTGTCAACTCAGATTAAAGGAGATTAATACCAGGTACTGTTGAGCAGTGAGATCAGATGCACTACTTTGATTTACAGCTTAACTTTTAAAATTTTTTTTAACCCAAGTAATGAACCATGACCCACTTTTGGGTCTCGACCAACCAGTTTAGATTCTAATTGACTGCAGTAAAGATACTGTAGTCAATAACAATAAGCAGCTATGATATAATAAACGACAGGTTTTCTACTTTACGAAAGCAATTTATTTCATGATGAATGTGAAATTCATTCTTAAGTCCATCATCAACCAACAATTAATACAGGACAAGTAACTTAATAATATAACTTTCACTGCCTATGAGATGTCAGTTGCACTTTAGTTGGATATTAATGTTTGAAGTGAAAATATGTCGGTTTTGCATTTTTGTTTCAGAAACGTTTTGTATTTAAATGTGATTTAAAAAATGGAAATGGCAGAAATGCTGAAAAATATGTTTTTTTTATGTCTGACCACTAGTTGGTGCGGTTGTTTATTTTTTCAACAATACGCTATTAACAGTTGGATCAGAGGAAACTATAAAACTACCAAGTCCCAGGAGAATATGGACTGGGAGTCGTGACACTCTGGAGGCAAACGTGCAGGAAAACTATTTACAATGGCCGTGGTGCACAGTAGCAAAAGCAGCGTTTTTGACATCTACACTCAGACCATTGTCAGAAATTTGCATTTTTTTCTTAATTCCTATGGAGACAGAGTGGGGGCATTTGCAAAACATTTCACCTTAGGAGTCGTTTTTTTCACTTGAAAACATTGTCGTGTCATTTATTAAGTAAAGATAAATCATCCAGAGGGTGTCCATCCTCCCCATCCCTCTCAGCTAATCGACTGTAGCTACATAGATGATAACAAAGCTTAATGCTGACTGTGAGGTGAAAGCATCTGTTTCATTGTTTGGAGAATTGCTGTGGGACAATACTAAACATTTGCTGTGATCGGACAGCTGGACGTCGGGCGCCTCTTGGTGGAAGTGGAAACCTTCTATTTCTGCCGGCCCCGCTGGCCCCGAGTGAATCCTCCAGGGTGAGTTACAGAGGGTACAGCGCTTCCAGCTTGGCTTACTGTCTCGTGCCACCCCGCTGCTCTCGTGTTTAGCACTAAGCAGGGTGAATGTGTTTCATTCAAGTCCCGCCAGCTGTTTCTGTCATATCTCTCCCTAAAAGCCCGGCAAGGACGTTCATCCCCTTCACACCCTCACGTGTGCCTATGGATGTAGAGCAAGCCCTGTTTAGTGTGACAGATGTCAGCTTCGCTCGTCCAAAGCCACACTTCCTCTCAATTAGTAATGGCCAGGTGTCAGTTTGCTTTTGGTTGAGAAGGTCCTTCGCAGAGGACATTTGATCGGCACAGAAAAGCCCAAAAGACTTCCTACGACATTGCTGAAAGATTTAGGAAGCGTTCCGACTTCCTGCCCAGGGGGAGGTGGTTCCGCAGGCTGAACTATTTCGAAGACAAATGTTCAGTTTCTCTTCATTGTCTTCAGCCTTAGTAGTCTTTGCAGGCTACATTTCTAAAGTCTGCATAGGAAAAGATCAAAGAGCAGAATCAGATTCCTGCTTGTACTTATTTAGCTGGGAACCCTAGCCTCCGGGTACAGACATGCCCAATCAGCACTGGCTCATTGAAGTTTAACTACTGTATGCACCGTGCTCCCATGAAGCAGCCCTTCATGCACACCTTCCACCCTCCATCACCCTCTCTGGCAATCAGGTTAAATGGCCTAATCCCAACAATGACAACAGAGGCCCGGAGAATGGATGCACGCTGTGGCCTAACAAAGTACCCCTGCAACAGGAGACAGCGGATCCAGTTAAGGCGTTCCTCCTGTGACACTCAGATAGAGTGTGGTGTCTCTTTTCTCCGCTTCTACGGGGAAATTCAACTCTGGCTAAAAAGCCTTGGAGTTCGGGTTTATATGGTGCAAGAAAATTTCCACTGCAGGACTGTGAATATGTGTACGTGTAGGAGGACAGGAGGCTCGGCGCGCTCGGCCAAATTCACATATTTCATAAAGAGTGTTTATAGAAATGTCTAAAAACAGAGCGAAATGTTCGCACAGGCAGAGATAAAAGTGAATGTTTTCTTTAAGTGGGTATCAAAATGGCAAAACATCAATTTGACTGTCAGCAAAACATTCATTTTAAGAATAGCTGAGGGTTCGACTTGATACACAGGTGAATCTGCTGCTGGTTTAATAAACTGCTAAAAGAAACAAATTTCAAATTCACTGTTTGCTCTGTTTCACCTCAACCGGCACCAATTTATGGTCATGTGAGAGTCACAATGCAGCAGAAACATACATTTACATGCATACAGTATGGTGTGGGTGATAAAGCAAGCTGGCGAAGTGGATTTATTTAACCATAAATCCTCTGTTGATGGTCCCACTGAGCCTTTAAACTCGCAGAACATGAAACAGCCCATTAATTACTGCACAGTGGAAGCTTCACGGGACACAGTTTTACCTACTGTTTGCTCATGATGCAGAGCTGAGCCAGCCGCTCGAGGTGCTGCGCCTGGGAGGCCTGCTCCGAGAGCTCCTCGGGGGTCGTCCATCCAGCCGAACCCAGTGTGGCCTCCTCCTGAGGCCCTGCCACACACACACAGGGCATGGAATCACAGTCAGTGACACGCTCAGTCCTTTTCACTGTCCAACTCTGTCCGTTTCTTCTTGTGTTTGAGAAAGAAGGAAAAAAAAGCAGAGTCTCTGACTCTCCACCTGTCTGCCACTGCTGCCGACTCTCAGTGAGGACGAGAGGACGAGAGAGCACAGATAAGAGCAGGAGAGCGAGGATAAGGGAGTCAAACAACTTGCTCGCCACACCCACCGGAGCACTGAGACCGTAACAAAACCACAAACAGTACGCACTGTGAAAGCACACTGTACACACACACGCACGCACACACACACAAACACACCCACATGCGCACGCACGCACGCACACACACACACACACGCACACACACACACATGCATGCACGCAGGCACGCACACACGCACCAATACTGTGTACACTTCAAATGAGAAAGACTTTGGCTCATGATGCAAAGCAAATACGCACCACCACAAAAAGTAAAGACTCGTGTTTGCACTACAAATTCCACAAAATTACAATTATGTCATCTGCCAGGGGAGGAAATGGACTGGAAAGAGAGAAAGCACGTGAGCTTGCAGCTCCAGTGGCGGCAGCTCGGCCCCCCTCCCCGGAGGAGTTCGCCGTTCAATCTGAGTGAGTGCTGAGTCGGGGGCCCGGCCGTTCGCCGGTGACACTCAGCTCCTAATGAGAACTGGAGGCCATTTGTCTTGGACCGTGTCCGTCCCCCGATCCCCTCCACGGAGCCCGGGGCTCCACCGCAGTGCTGCCTCAGCAGCAGACGGAGAGGAAGAGGAAGAGGCAGACGTCTGGAGTGGCGGGTGATGGATGAGAGGCCGTGCCGCATGAGGCTCCGGCAGGTACGTTGTAAACAAAGATGGAGTCCAGCAGAATGAGGCGTCAGCTCATATTAGCCCAACGACTGAAAGGAGCTGATTCCTAGGCAGGCAGTTTATTTTATTTACCAGAAAAAAAGTCAAAGTGTAACTGTAATATCCTTTATTGTTTTGTAAACAAACAAACTGCCATTCACGATCCAATAAAGCATCAGATGGCGAAAAAATTAGTCGGTTTTTCAGTAATTAAATATCAGTGAATGTACTTACAGATAAAAATATTTCAGTACTCTTTTCTTTGTAGCTGTATACTATGCACATAAATTCAAAACAGTGTTAATTTGATTGATTTTTAAACTTGAATTTCAGTTGTGATCAATTTTTGTTTCCTTTTTTTGCTTGTTTTATGATTTTTTCCATCAACTTTTGAAGCCCTTCCTTTTTTAACATTGAGCTGATGTATTTTCGGAAAAGTTGTTGTATGAAAATGGATTTGACAAAATATTTAATGGAACAATTTTAATTGATCTGTTGAGTCAAAGTCAACTATTAAGTGGAAAAAGTACTTGAAACATAAGTACAACTACTAGTACATTGTATTTTACTCAGTTTAAAGTAATCTTATCAGTAGCTACTGAGGGGTTAAATACCTTTTACTACATTTAATTGCATTGTCCAACACAGATTTTCAATAAACCTGTATAACTTACTTCTGTTTGAACCATGTTTCTAAAACCAAACATATAAAATTGAGCTTTAGTAATTTAACTTGTTATCAGATTTTATTCTAAGGCAGGACGTTTCTATGTTAGAAGGATAAATGTATAAGCTATAGAGAAATGCAAAGGTTTTATTATTAACGCGTTACAGGTGGCTACTGTACAAATAATAACAAATAAATGAAAATAAATAAATTACAAAAAAACATTGTTTTGATGAAAAATTACATCTTTAGGATGAGCCAGCCAGGTGGTGAAAGCTTTTTAGGGTTAAGGTTAGTTTATTCCAAATGGCATTTATTGGTGTTTTTTGGTGCAGATTTTAGAGTATTAAATAACCTAAATAACATCAGTTCTCAAAATTCCTTTAATAAGGATGAAAACACTCAATTTGAAGCTATTTCCAGGAATGCCTGGTGAACGGTTAATTTGAATTGTGAGCAACTTGTAAATTGTGCTTGGCAATAATTAAAAAAAAAAAAAAACACTTCATCAAAGTAATGTGAGACTTCCTAATCTGGCACTTATACCGAAAATGATTAATTTGTATGATGACTAATAACTTTCATATGGTTAAAAACATCCATGCTGAATTACAAAGGCACACATTCAACACTTGAATCAATCACTGGATTCAAACGAATCACACTCCCTTATAAAGACGAAACCACAAGCAGACTCAAAGTCACAGAACAAGATGTTCATTTGCCCCTTTTATCCCCCGGAGGTGCAGACCGACAGTGTGATGTGAGAAGTACTTGCCTGCGCTCCCCTGAAGAGCCGTGAGCTCTATCAACGCCACCTCGTAGAACATCTTCTCAGCCTGGATGAACTGGAGGGCCTTCCCATCTGTTTATATAGGTGAAGGATCAGGCTCAGTTGTCAGCAGGATTAGTCAGATGCCGCGTTGCTCACGTTTTATTTGCATGTCGTCTGAGAACTGTACGCAAACAGAAAGTGGAGTAACCCCTCGCATGGATTGTGGAATCGTCAGTGTGTGTGTGTGTCACTGTGTTTTTCCAGTTATATGTGTGTTTGAGACATTTTGCTTCACAGCAGATCGATCAGATTACATCACATATCTCTTTCATATCATATTCCTGCTCCACTGTGCAATTCTTTCTGTTTCCTCCTTTTGGTTATTCCGAGTGTCACTGTGTTTTGTTTCCATGAAAAGAGTCTCTATTTAAAAACGCCCTATAAATAGCCTCCTTTGTGAAAGCATTCTGATCTCTTTAGTGTTGGTCCCACTGTAAACTGACACCGCTGATTCTTGTCAGGTGCATTTAAAGACCAATGAGATGGAGGATGCTTAAAATAAACACAGTAGGGGCCTGTTTCGATGTCCTACTTAACTGAGATTCCATCCTGGGTATTTCATGTTTCATCTCAGCTCTGACAAGAGCAGCCTATTAACCTTTAATATAAGCAACACACAGTATCTGGAACATTTATGTTGGAGATCAAAGATTTTTGAACTTTTCAAGAGAAAACACTTTCTTTTTTTTTTTTTTTTTGCATTTTTGTGGAGAAGAGTATTTTCCAGAATTTCCACCTTGGGAGCGCTTTTCAAAATTTTAGCTTTCATGTAAACAGACACCTAAAACATAATTAAAGTTTTAGCATTATTACTTGTGAAGAAGTTTTCTTGTAAACTGGGCCTGAGGGCCTGATCCGCTAAAGGTGTAAACAAACTGATTTACTAATGAGGATTACAAAATGACATGTACCATTGGTTTTATTGTATGAATATGGAATACCGGGAGCATCAACATTTTAAAATAAAATATTTGTATTGTTTATGATTGCATCTGTTTGAAATGATTTCAAAAGAAGGGTCAAATTTACTGTTTCAGGTGAAAGTGCAAAACTTTCATCACGTTTTGGGGGTTTGTTTACACAACAATGGTTCTTGGAGCCACTGAAAACTCAACTTGTTGAGAATCGCTCCCAAGGTGGAACCTTTGAAAGTGCTCCTACTCGGTCGTCCAGTAATTACATTTTCCTTCTTTTTCTTTTCTAATTCAAAATCTGATATATTTGCTGTAATGCTTCGATAGGTTTAATAACTTACTGCACTGACACATTCACACTTCCTCCATACATCCATACTCACTCCACGAAGAAAATCAAGCAAATGATCACAGATTGCTCTTCTGTAGACTGAGCACAATACATGCAAATCCCTCCTGCTCGGATGTGATGTTATTCTTTGCAGATCACCTGCAAAACACATGCAGCCTTAAAGCTCAACCCAGCACGCTTCATGGAGGATCTTATAAAACCAGGCTCTATCTTTTTCATGCTCGGGTAAGAAAATGTGTTTCTATGCTGTCATTAAAGTAAAATTGTTGATAGATTTTTGTTCTAACTTTAGCGTGTTTGATTTTTTTTTTTTTGTGACCTGAAGTAGTGAAGTCTAAGCACTCAGACTCGGACTCAGAATTTCCATCTAATTCAAACAGTTCAAACCAAACCCGATTCCTCCACCTGACACTATCTGCTTCAGGATCTCTTAGTACAAATACCTGAGGTAGTTATGTATGTTTCAGGTGGTAGGAGAGATACCATCAGCTTAGTCTCTACCTACAACTTGGACAAACATGTTTGATAAGGTTGGTGATTTTGTTTTGGCTGTTTTAGCCTCGAGGTCATTCCACTGAGATGATTGGACAGGTTGAACTTTGATACAGAAGTTAACGTGTTGGTCAACATCTACAGCAGGGGCTTCAAACTCATTTTAGTGCAGGGGCCACAAGCAGCCCAATATCATCTTGTAGGGGGTTTGACTGGTACAATAGTGCCATGATAACCTTTTAAAATTAAATTTTAAACTTTTTCTTTGTTGTGGCCCAGAGTGTACATGATGGAAATGTCCATATTTTCACAAAAGCCAAACAATTACTTCGGAAAATGACAACGTTCTCAACAGAATTTACAAGTATGAAAGTAACATAATAAGTTTGAGATTGCCTCTGCATTTTTTTTCCTACTGTTTTGAATCAGTCTTGATAAATGGTCCGGGATGTATTGTTCCTGCCTCAGCTCTCGGGAGCCACCGGACCGACCGCAGGGAATAAGAGTGTGAGCCATCTGCGAAGCAGCGATCACTAAAGGTCACAGCACTACTTCTACCTGCTATTTTTAGTCAGCCTGGACCACAACAATGCAACAACAAGAACCTCATACAATCCCCTCCTGGGAACGGCTGCACACGCACGCACACACACACACGCATGCATGCACACAGAGGGTAATTGGACTTCACTCAAAAAGTCGACAACATCTCTCATTGACTCCCTGAAAGACACATCTGCTCTCACGTGCCTCATGACTGCAGAACGCACTGAGATGACCTCCTGAAGGTGCACAAATAACTCTGGCTGGCAGGAAACTGGGCTCCACAAGAGAAGCTTCCAAATATAAACCATGTGATACCACTACATCACTGTAATTAATCATAGTTTTTTTTTTTTTTTTTTTACACTACATGGAAATGGGAAGACAATGCAGAACTTCCTTTTTTAACTCCATATTAAAGTCTACATTTGTGAGTTGTTATTCTTTCCAAGAAACACATATCAGCAAGCACTCAGAAGCTGAAAGAGCTTTTGGCTATGAGTAAAGGTCACTCTCAGATCCTGCCAGCTCTGATAACGATACATCAGCCCTTAAGCGGCCATTGCCCTGCCAATATCACTATCAGCTTCACTTAATACAATATATCCGCGTGGACTACTTTGTATACTTTGCTTTGAATGGGCAAATTTTTGCTCTGCCTTTTCACGGCACACTGGGTTAGACTACGAGATGACCAGATCCTGCCAATTCTGTGAAAAGTGTGTGTGAAACTCTCGAGTTCCCACATCCTGCTCCCAGCATGGCTGACCTCTCGCCTAGCTCCCTGGAGGAGAGCTGCTAATGCACAGCAACAGCGCCGCTTCAGCTCCATGATGCGAAAGGGAAACATTGTTTGCATATTTTAAGACTCTTGAAAGAGGAAACAGAATATTTCTCTCAGCTTTTAGTTGCTCTGATCTAATGCCGACCTGCTAAAGCCACTTAAGAGGATGGTTGTGGTTTTCCATCTTCCAAACCAAAGGTTGCTGAAAATAAATCAACATGTCCTTGTGCAGGACACCAAATCCTGAATCCATCCCAGTGGAGCGGTCACTGTTTGTGTGTCAATAGGTGAATGTGACAGTGAACAACACTTTAGAGTGCTGAAGTGGAGAAGTATATAAGTGGAGGACTTCTGACAGTGAAACTTGAAGTTTGTGGTCTGAGCCTCATACAACTGTGTTCTATTTGGTGCTATAGAATTCAACTTGAAATGAATGGAGTCTATTAGGTCTGTATTACACTAATCTGTGAGTACTTGGCACTAACTTGGAAATAGAAAAGTGTGATTAAAGCTTGAATCACCCTGAATAAGTTCTGAGAATGTTGCACTAACTTTATGTGAAATTTAGTTTTTCCTCTCATGTTGTAAGACAGTTGAAGACTTACATACAATGATGTCACATACAGCCCAAATTCATCTCGACTGGGCCGGACCAGTGAAGTAGTGTCACAACAAGCTTTAAATCTAGAGTTACATTTTTTTATTCCTTTCTTTATTGTGGCACAGAGTATATGTAATAAAAATGTGTATATTCTTGCAACTCTGAAAAGTTAGTCCCAACAATGACTGCAATCTCAACATAAAGCCTATTTTAATGATGCAATATAAGGTGAATAAACTTCTCTCACGATTGCATTGTACAACCTTTTGCATGTTTCAACAAACTCACCCAGATAGCCTGGCTTTGAGGCTAAAGCTAGTTTGTTCGCTTTCATGGCAGCATCACTGATATCTCAGCTCTGGTCTCAGTGATGCATTTTGTCTGCTACTCTTTGATATATTTTTCTCTTACATTTTTGATCATATAGTGTATTGTTTTACAGGACTGCAATCATTATTTATTAGAAAGGAGCTCCTAAAAGAAGTGCAGAATCTGCTGAATGAGGACACCAACCTGGAAAAAGCCCAGCGGGACAAAATAAAAGCTCATGTGTTATTTCTCACACTTTCTAATTGGCAGAAACTAGACTGAGAAGGTTTGAGGCCACTGACGACTATTGTGGAAAAAAGTGGAATATCGTTTAACTTGAACAGTAAAAGTAAAACAATGTAACTCTACCGTAGCTCAAAAACCACAATGTGACGTGACGTGACCGCATTACTATTAATGAGCTTATGTAACAGGGTCGGCCATGTCAAAAGATTTGACCCCGTTATGGTCAGGAGCCCTCTTAAGTCGATAAGTTTTCATGCTGAGGGGGGCAGACCGCCGTGGCTATTGACGAAGTGAAGCTCAGCAAATCGACCTATTTTGGAAAAAGGACAGTGAGAGGCAGATCTTTGCTGAGGTGGATAACCTGAGCTGGCAAGTTAAGTGTTGGAGTGTCTCAGTGACGGGGCAGAGGAGCCGTGGAGGTAATATATCTCGAAACGTAACACCTCTCTATTATCTCTATGTCCTATACAGCCATAGTTTATAGGAGCAGTGAAGTGTCCATGCACCGGCTCGTCGCTGCAGATACAGGTTAATTAGTGCTCTTCCGCTCTGTTGTGCAGAGATAAGAGCCTACAAATCCTCTTAAGAGACAGACACACAGCCTGGGCTGCACACCGAACATGTGGCACTCTGGGGACAAACGTGTTATTATGAACTCGGCCAAAGACATCTTCTCATCCCCTTCAGTTTACACTGCTTTCTATAAACGAGCCTCATCCTCCTTTGTGTTGGAATTCGCTATGCCTGCCTCCTCTCACAAAATCCCAAACACAATTCAGCTCCCACAGCTAAACGCAAGCTTCAGAGTTAAAAAGAAAAAAGCTTCCAGGACAAAGGGTGGACTTTATATATCCTGGTTTTGAAGGTAAAGGATACAATTCTTTTCACTGATGAAGAGTTCTGCAATCTGTGGAGCAGAGAGAAAACAAACCAAGGGATATGGTTAGGCATTAAATAATACATTTCCAGCATCATCCCCCGGTGTGTTTAAGCATGATGTCACGAGCTGTCAAAACAAGCGATCCTGCTCTCCTCCCAGCTTGTTGGTCTGGTCAGCCTCATGCCGTACGCTCCAAACTTCTGGAGTAACGGTTGTGTGTTGACATCAGGGACATTCCTTTAAGTGCTACTACAGAGATTCAAAATGATCTGGCTTCGTCGACGGGCCTATGTATGTAATCCCGGCGACACACTGTCAAAACATAATGTCCTCGGAAATAGCCAGGTGCAGCTTGCATACAACAGAGATGTCATACACTGGATACTACACTGTGAGTAACACTGTTACTGTATATTAGTGCAGCATTCTGAACGTCACTTAGCAGCGTGCACACCGTCGCTCCCTCAGAGTCAACACAGCTCCACATGATGGACTGGGCTGTTAGATTTGACATTGGTGTTGAAGATATCAAGGTTGAACGTGTCATGTGGGATGATTTATGACACTCAAAAAGAGCAGGTGAAACAAATGTGTCTGTGTTGCTGTGCAAATACATGAGACTGCAGATTTCAGGGATGTATGTGCTGAATTTGTGTGGGTGAAAAAAAAAGAAATAGAGCACAAAGCATCAGTGAGAATGTGCGTTGATGTAAATATGTATGAGTATGTGTGTGAGCCCAATCCCCATGTGGCTCACCTGGTGTAAGCAGTTGGGCAGAGAGGTGAAGCTCTGCACATGGGTCAGTCCCAGCAGGCAGCTGAGGAAGCAGTGGAGGGCGGCCTGGTACTCCCCCTGCTGCTGGAGCTGCTGTCCCAGCTCAAACAGGCCCTCCCTCCCTCCGTTCAGCATCCCCAGTCCCAGCCCGAGCCCATCAGAGCCCCACCGGCCGAGGACGATCCTTCCCCCCGTCACCACTCCTCCGAAGCACCACAGGTAGAGAGAAACAGCCACAGTGTGAAAGACTCTGCTCACGTGAACGCAGACAGGAGAGCCGAGCAGCAGAGCCTCCTCTCAGCCTCGTATGTGCTCAGCAAGTCAAGGACAGGTGGTGAGGAGCAGGCTGAGGGAGCGCCGGCGACTCACACAGAACAGATCCATTCCCCTCCCTCCTCCTGGGCTGCACCAGGAAAGGAGGACAGAGGAAGTCAGCGAGTGTTTCTTCTGTGAGTGGCAGAGCTGTGGACCAATCCCTGCTCGGATCACATACAGTAGCTCTGCCACAGCGTGCTCTGCACACTGGCTCTCCCTCCAATCCTCACGCAGGGAATTAGCAAAGATGCATGTTTTGATGATGGAAGGCAAATACAGTGGCACATGCTCTGTCAAGTTTATCCAAACAAACAAAACAAGAGTCACAATTCATCTTGCAATTAAACCTTTCGTCTCTGTGACTGTTAATCACAGTGCACTGCATTATGCTGATTTATAGTCTCTGACAAAATCCTTTGGAATCTGACGGCCCTGCTTGTGATTAATGGATGAGGAGTGCATAAGAAGTTTAAATGCCAAGTAAGCTTGTTTCGTCTTGCCACATTGCACATAAGCTTTTCAAAATCTTGTACAGGCAGTGGCACACTGCGATTTTTGGCTGTCAGAGACAAACGATAACAATGGTGAGAGAATCGTCGAGATATCTTTGGTCAAGGGCGGCCGTTGTCGTAAAAACCTGCAATAAAAATCAGTCATTGTCAGCACATTGAGAAAAATACATCAGAGGAGTAAATTTAACTTCATTGAATCTGTTAAATTAACAAAAAAAAAAATTGAAGATACTGTCTTTATACTTATATCTAATATTAAATGACAAAATACGAAACATGAAAAAAATAATTAATGTAAGCCAATCTTTTTAAATTCATCAACACAACAAAATACAATCATGTTATCTTTACTCTGTTTCACTCGGTATTTCAAAACACAGAATACTATAACAGCCAATACCCAATACCCAAGACAGCAGCGTCCCCAAGCACCGCAGATGAGTAGAATGAAGATATACAAACTACGAACACTCTATCAAACATGTGTTTTTACAGATGATGTTACGTTCCTTAGACAAGAAAAACACTCAGTTCATTTTAAATGGATTTTATTTTTCATGTTAAAAAAACAACAGCAAGCAAATAGTTTAAACAAAGAACAATCTTGCTTGTTCAACATAAATAAATCATGATAAAGGTTGGCCTATTTTTTTAAGTAGATGGAGAACAATATCTTTATTGGTGCAGATGCCTTGCATTTTTGAATGGATGGCCCACGCTTATAACGTTTTATTCTTGTGCAATCACATTGACTCATGTTTATCGTAGGCTGCGATTCAGCTCGTGTTTTCATCATGTTATCCGCACACAGCAAACTTCATGTCATGCACAAAGTTATCAGATTCACGTCGTACAGTGCAGCTCGCAGTGAACTTAGAAGATTGTTAAAATTGCCGTTTGCAGCCACCCTAAGAAAGCCAGATATCATATGCAACATAGTCATCTCAAGTGTGTGCTTGTGTGTGTGTGTGTGTAAGTGTGTGTGGGTGTGAGCCTTTACTATCCAAACAAGGACAACAAATATTTATTCAAGAGGATTACCTCTGGATCTTTGCTCACTTGCCTTCACTCTGCTAATCAACATTAATGTGAGGCCAGTCGGTTCCTGGGGAAGGTGGGAAGGCGAGGAGGGGAAGAGATATGACCACAGCACTTGATCCAGGGATGATCCAGAGGATCAGGAATGAGTCTTGACTCTGAAAGCTGCACTCTCAGCCACCCGCGCTGCTTTTGGAAACGGGCCTGGGAGCCGTAATGAACAGGATAACACAAAGCAAATGGGCAGAGTCAGTCTGCATTAGTGTCCGATGCACCGAGCAAAGCGAGAAGGGATTTTAATGGTGGTGGATGGCAGTGGATGGGAGATCAGAGGGCAATAAAGTTGCACTTGCAGGTTAGGCTCGGGGAGCTGTGAAGAGTGCTCATTCTGGACTAACAGCATCCCGCTGCGACACTTGATTATGCTGATGTGGGCCACCTCATCGCCTTCATCCTAACGCCGGCGCAAAACAGACGCTTTGGCCCAGTGTCAATAGAATGGTGTTGGTATGCGGCGGAACAGTGAGCAAAGGTTGTGATGTGATTGAGTTGGAGGGCCACCGGCTCAGTCTCTACGCTCAACCTTGATTGAAAAAGTGTGAGCACCATCTTCTCATTACGGCCAGCCGAGCTGAAGAGACACACTCCGCTGTGAGGAGACGTCACCGCATGTCTTCCTCATGGTAACAACATGTGACAGCTGTGCAACAGGAAACCCACAGAGGCAGGAAGGTGGAACACGCAACAATAAATAAGGAGAGCTGGCTTCAAAGTGGCATGGAAAAAATAACAACTTTGAAGTCTAAAGTTTGAAATTTATTCTCAACCGAAACATCCTCTACTTTTGTCAGAAAACAATGTAGTTAGTGTATGTGTGTGTGTGTGTGGGGGGTAACCCACACATGCACAGGGAGAACATGCAAACTCCTGCAGATCATGATTTGACATGAGAACTGAACCCTTCAACATGTTGAACTTTACCAAAGAGAATATCTTAGCAACATTGGTTTTTAAACACTTATAGCAAATTTTGCATTTTCACTTGAAATTGGGTTCATAATTTCACTCTTTTCCAACGTCAGTTTACAGACACTAATTCAGCTCAGCGTGACCTTTAACTCTGGAGAAATATTTAGACGACTCCCAACCACACACAGGGAGAAAATGCAATTACTCTCTAACCTGAATTTGAACCAGAGCTTTTCTAGATGTGTGGGTGAGCATGTTGGCTTGTGGGAACACCACCCTTCAGCAACACATGTTCTTAGTCGGTGTTGGAGAGAGGGAGGTGTGCCACAAGACGCATTGTTTTTGGCCGATCATCCACATGAGGCGGTGTTTTAGAAGCCCGAAAACCTTTATTTATTTATTTATTTATTTTTTTAAACACTGGTGCCAGAGTGGGTAAATTCTAAAACCCCGACTCGGTTTTAAGGTGTGGACGGCAAACACGATAATTTGTGGAAAAAAGATGGCGTAATCGCCGCCCCTCTCTCCCCACCACCGCGGTCTGCGCTGTCATCTAATACCCACAACAATCGCGGACTACATGCACCTGGTCGAGCTGCAGAAGCTACTGACGCTAGACGGAGGAGGAGCAGGAGCAGAGACCTACATTATTCTGAGTTACATAGAAGTCTATGAGCTGGAGTCTACTTTTAAGTTTCTTTCTTCATCGACCTTATGAAAGCGTTTGACCTGATCGGCAGTGAAGGGCTCTTCAGTATCCTGGTGAAAATTGGATGCCCCCTAAAACTAAACAGCATGATCAGATTCTTCCATGACAGCATGAAGACGACAGTGCAATATGAAGGCAGCATGTCTGAGCCTCCATACATGCTGCCTTCTCTTAGACATTAAGAGTGGTGTGTAACAAGACAGTGTTCTGGAGCCCAAACTCTTCGGGATCGTCTTCTCCCTGCTTCTGAAGCACACAGTTGGGTCTGCCACAAATGGTGTGTATCTGCACACCAGATCAGATGGTTCTATCTCGCCAGACTGAGCGCAAAGACCAACGTCTGTGAGGTCTTCGTCAGAGACCTGGTCTTCATGGACAATTTTGCTGTCACTTCACATACAGAGAAACACTTCCTGTAACTCATGAACAGTTTCTCCCAAGCCTGCAATGACTTTGGGTGTACGATCAGCCTCGAAAAGACCAATGTACAGGGCCAGGATGTTGAAACGCAACGTGTCATCACCTTTGCCAACTACAAACCCTGCGATGTACACCAGTTCACCTATCCAGGGTCCATAATCAGTGACAACATTTCCCTCAATGTTGAAATCAGGAAGACTGCAACAACACTTTGTCGGCTTACCAAACGTGTCTGGGAGAACCCCAAGCTCACAATCATGACCAAGATGGTAGTATATAACGCATTCATCATCAGCACTCTGCAGCGAGTTGTGAGCAACATACGGTAAGCAGGACCAGAGACTGAACAGTTTCCACATGCGCTACCGCCACCGTATCTTCAACATCAAGTGGAGCGACAAAGTGAAAAACCTTGAGGTCCTCACATGCGCTGGTCCTCTCAGGATATTCAGGTTGCTCCCACAGAGAAGGCTGCGCTGGTCTGGCCATGTTCTCCTGAATGGAAGACGGTTGCATTCCAAAGAACGTCTTGTAGGGCGAGCTATCCTCTGACCCAATACCTGTTGTTGACTCAAGCTGCACTTTAAAGATGTCTGTAAGTGTGACATCAGCACCGGAAGCTGGGAGTACATTGCAGCTGATTGCAGCAGATGACCCAGTGTGCTCAAGAAACCGCTGAAGATGGGAGAGGAAAAGATCCAGAATCTGACAGAAGAACAGAAAGCCAGATGGAAAGCATGCATGCCTGAAGAGAACCCGGTGACAGTTCGCACCTGCATCCAGCGTGGCCGAGTGCGTCGCTCTGGGACTGGCCTGTTCCAGCTGTAGACCCACCAGATGTCTCGCGATACGCCCAAGAACTACCGGCTTTCCTGTGCACACAGGGGACAGCGTCACAAGAAGGTATCTGAACAGGTGCCCGGTACGCCCCTGTTGAGTTGACACCCTGGGCCATTACTCAATTAGCCTATAGCAAAATCCGCCACTTCCTCCACGATTAATACTTCATCCTCAAATGATTACTTAAAAGAATTTTATGAAAAGGTCAGTGATGATCCAGGTGGGAAAAATCTCACCTTTTTTTGTAAACTTTGAACGCCCGGTTTAAAGAAGCAACTCCGTACATCAACAACCTCAACAGCAAACCTGAGAAGGCACATCGAACTAAAGCATCCAGCTAGCCTTTCAAGGTATGTGCGAGTAACTAAAAAATCTAATCCTGGTTCCTACCTCAGGTTGTGTTTGTGTTAGTACAAGAATTATGTCAACACATCTTTTGGACTTTGTTGTTAACAGTCTAATGCAGTTCAGAATGGTCTCCTTGAGGGTTTTACTATTTTAAGTTGTAATTTGTTTGTAGAACCTGTCTGGTATATTTTCCTTTGCACCTTAAGGACTACTGTCCTTTTTTTTTTTTTTTTTTTTTTTTTTTTTTTTTTTTTTTTAATGATCCCTCATTACAAAAGACCATTCAAGCAGCATGTTTTTCCTCATATTTTTGAGAATATATTGTAGGAGTGGGAAGCTGCAGCTGGCTACTAGTGTGGACTGAATGGGTAGCAACAATGGGAAAATGCCAGTATTCTGAGGGTAATAGCTCGCAGCAACATAATGAAAAAAAAAAAAAAAAAGAAGAACTACTAACTATGAACTAGTTCATTTTTGGAACCGTGAATTTAGTTCAAAATTTTGAATTATGAACTATGAACTGGACTTGTTCATTTTGAAATTTGTGAACTGAACTTTGAACTAGTTCATGTAGAAACTGAACTTTCCCAACACTGGCATCATTATTGGGCATCGATTAAAATATTAGGTGTGCATTTATTTGTCTTTAAAAGTGTCGATGTATCCATTTTTTAAAGAACTACATTAGCATAATGTAAATTTTGCCGCAATATACTAGTTTCTGCTTGCACTAAAAACTTGTCATTCAGGTTAATGTGGTTTGTCTTTACTGCTTCAAGATCAAACTGAACAATATGAAGCAACCCTGATCTACATGCAGCTTTCATTTGAAAGAAGTGGATCCTCGTTCATACTTTGTAAAACTGAAGATGAAGGCAGATAAACAGCTTTTGGTTAACTTCTCTATGTCTTCCTGTCTTTTTCCACAGATGATTATAAATTGAGAATTTTTCCACTTCAAAATAGATGATTGAACACAAGTACAGCGCATGTGCGACGAGTGTAATTAATTAATTGGATTTCCTGTTTCTAGCAAATAATACCTCCTATAATAGGACAGGAGAATTCCTTACTGTGGAGCCAATCTTTAATGGGAATCAAAAGAGAAATGTTTAAAAAAAAATGAGATGTAATGAGTTAATTCATACTTTTTTGTTGCTTTTTAATGCTCTATTCACACTGCAATCATTTCAAGTGAAAATGCAAAAACCTTTGATGCATTTTCGGTGTCTGTTTACATGAGAGCCACTGAAAATTCAAGCTTTTGGAAATGGCTACCAATGCAGAACTTTTCAAAAATATTCCAGCTCTGTCGGCATGTAGATGGAGGAAATGATGTTACTGTGCATGTGCACCACAGTTGTGGTAAATAGTTCTTCTGCACATGAGCGAGTAGATGGACAATAACAACAATGATGGCTGCCAGTGTCAACGAATGACCACGCCCCCTTATACCGGCTGAGTAAATGCGTAAATGAAATTAATGACCGGATTTGTCAGAACTTTTTACAACTCAATCTAGACAAAACTGAGGTCATTGTTTTTGGCCCCAAAGAAGAAAGGTTAAAGGTCAGTGCTCATCTTTACTCCATGTCACTCAGGACATCAAATCAGGACAGAAATCTGAGTGTAATTCTGGACTCAGACCTGAAGTTCAACAGCCACATTGAGACAATAACAAAATCAGCTTACTACCATCTGAAAAATATTGCAAGAATCAAAGGATTTCTGACCCAACACCATTCTGAGAAACTTGTTCATGCATTTATTTTCAGTAGGTTAGATTATTGTAATGATGTGTTTACAGGCCTCAGTAAAAAATCTGCCAGACATCTGCAGCTCATCCAGAATGCTGCAGCCAGAGTTGTCACCAACACCAAGAGGGTGGAACACATTACACCTGTGCTCCAATACCTGCACTGACTGCCTTTGTGTCAAAGGATCAACTTCAAAATCTTACTTCTGGTCTATAAAGCTTTAAATGGTCTCGAGCCTAAATATATTTCAGATTTTATTGTGGAATATAAAACATCCAGCCCTCTGAGGTCCTCTGGAGGAGGTTTGCTCAGTATTCCCAGGGTCAGAAACAAAAAAGGTGAAGCAGCTTTTAGTTCCTACGCTCCTCACATGTGGAACAAACTTCCTGAACACGTTATTCCTGCTGACACACTCACTTCCTTTAAATCAGGACCTAAAACATTCTTATGTCTTTAATTTCCTTTATTTTTATGTAAAGCACTGTGAATTGCCCTGTGTTTGAATGGTGCTCTATAAATAAATTTGCCTTGCATTGCCTTGCCTTTGCCTTCCAGAGTGTCATGGCTCCCAGTCTATATTCTACTGGGACTTGATAGTTTTATAGGGTCTTCCGGAATAGAAATCGAACTTCGTCATCTGTCCAGATGAACTTCCGTATCCTCCCATTGTTAAATGAAAACTACATTGTTTTTAATGTTTCTGTAAATGGATATCGCTAGCGAAAATGTAAAATTTTCTGAACCTGAATGCAAAAAAACAGTGTATCTTGACATGAAATGTTGTGTGAATGCGGCCTAAGTAGTTCTAAACATCAACCAATGACTAATGCAAAGGGTATTCACTCTAAATATCTTATTATAGCACTGAAGAGTTGACAATAGTAATAATTTTCAAGCATTTGAATGCTTTCCCTGGAAATAATTACATTTCAGAAGAACGCTGTTAATGTAATAAATATTAAATGGTCTGATAGTGCTTTCCACTGTCAGTCAAAATCACACACCGATGGCGGCCACCACCATTAAAGGTGTTCAACCTCCACTTAGGGCAGTTTAGGATTCTTACTCAAGGACACTTCAACACAGAGACAAAGATGAAATGTAAAATCAAACCACAAACCTTTGTGGTTGGAAGACAATCACCTCAGCCACAGTCACTCACATTTATATAAACAGTATAGATCTACTTCCTGCATGCTGCAATAAACCTCACGACTTCCTAAAAGCCTGGTCGACCAAGATCCTGAGTAAGTGTGCAAACTTGCATCTTCACACAAATAGATTTCACCTTCACTTTGCATGTGATCAACGGAGGATAACACCACGAGTGACATTATGTGCAAATGAAAGTTTTGCCTTCCTAAGGCCTCGTTTACATAAGGCATGTAAGAGTTCATGTTGGAGTGAGAGGGCGGACCAATGGATCAACAAAACAAAATAATATGATGGAGTTGGATATTATCAAACAAATTAAAGCAAATAGATCAGAATTTGGTTTAAGAATAAAAACACAATTGGAGAGGTGATTGGTCATAGGTCATAGGTATATGAAAATCAATGCAACAGAATAACACCATTTTTACCACACTTAACTTTCTATTTACATAAAGGCCCATTCACATCACACGGTACATGTGTTTTGTCCACATTTGTCTGTGTGCGTAATATATTTGCAAGCATTCCTAAAGAATATTTTGTAAGAATTTCTAAAATGGTTCCTAAATAGTCACAAAAAGGTCTTGAAATGACCCTTAGCAGCATGTTGAATATAGAAATTCTCCTTTGGTGGACATTGTAATGACTTTACTAAATCCCAGTGGAAGGAGGTTTATTTATTTTTGCCATGTGTGTAAGTAGACCAGTAGTAATGTGTGGATTCAATTAGGCTCATTATGTTTCGGGTTCTCATGTCGGTTTAGCTCCACAATGCCAAACTGTGACAGATGAGAGCGAAGCACAACATTGATAATGTCATTAGTGACAACTGTAGCATTACTGCTGTAACAGGCCAAGCATCTGCTGTGAAAAAAAAGAAAAAAACACACACAACAAACTGTTGCAGTAGCTTTTTCTCAACATTGGAAGAATTGATAAATTTAAAATAATGATCCGGAGGAAGCATCGCCAAGTCGTTCATCATGTGTTCACAACTTTCCTCACATGTGCTGGCGGTCATTTTGACAAAGACATTGACTGAGACTCGATATTCTACACGGCAGGAATGGAAATCTACCTGTAATTGCAATATTGATCGCCTGTCCCGTGGAGTTGCTAGACAAATACATCAGCGTGATCAGTAAACACACATTCCCGGGGACGCCGATGCACCGGACTAATACAAATGAATGTTGAACATCGCCTGCAATAGAAAGCAGAGTGAAATAAAACGATGTCACTTACAGATATAAATCCAACTTCAGCAGGTTATTACGGTGCAGTAAACTTCAATATGCTGAATTAGTGATAGCGCTTGGTGTAATGCACATTTACAGTGTTCTGGAGCTGGTGTAGATATGACATGGTCCCTCAGTTCATAAATAAACAGAAGATAATTGTAAAATGTTGTGAATTATCTGCAGTGTATTTGTTCTCTTCTGTATTTCACTTAAGGTTGCATAGCGTCTTAAGAACTGAGTGAACTCTGTGCACCCAGCTTGCAAAGGAACATTGCTTCTCTTGTGTCATTTCTCAACACTGCGCATGGCCCTACATCAGCATATACTATTTATATTTCCTGCATTGTGCACATGCAGTCCCTCTGTGCAGTTTTTCTCGATGGCCTAGAGGTCTCTGGTACTCAACATTTTTCTCACTGTGAGCGACGTCTAATGACGTGAGGACATGATCAAGCAGCAGAGGTTCACAAAAACATCCCATGCAATGAGGAACGCAGTGTTTCTGACGTTCTACTGCACACGCAGACTGTCCGGATGGGAGACGTTTGTGCCTGTGTGTTCAGACCTTCATCTCTCCTGCTGGTGCAGCTGCAGCCCTCTAAGATTCAGGCTCTGGCAGTTTAATAGGCCTGGTCCTGACACCCCCAGCTACTGAAAGGCACTTTATGACCTCCATGTAATCAGCAGTAAATGCTGCCTCCATCTGTCTCTTTTTACTCAATTATCTGACCCAGTGACTTTTACCGACAAACACCGTCCAGGTAAACACAGTAACGCAAATCTCCCGGCTAAGATTATGACACGTCCATACATCATCTCACGCCGCATCGTTTCTTTTCGATCAGCTCTCATTCCAGCAGTGTTTTGTAGTAAAAATTTCATCCTTCAGGTAGGAGCAGGAATTTCTTGGGGATGTTATCACCAAACGTTCTGTACAAATATAGCACTGGAAGCATTATGTGCCATGGTCACATAGGGACAGGTAGACTGTAACTGCAAAGTTTTATTTAAAAAACCCCTCATGAAAACATAAAGTTTTCTGGTCTGTGATGCTCTTTGTCTTTCCATCTGTTCAAATCATTTCATTGGGATTTATTGATTAAAAGAAAGGTCTTCGATCTCCTTCACTCTGCTGAGCTTTTCATCTCTCGTTCTACTCTTGCTCCCCCTAGTGGACACTCTTAGTGTTGAAGTGTTTGAGTTTAGTGTTACTGTATGAGGGCTTAATGGGGAGGGAAGACAGAACTTCATCGCTCATGTGTTTCAATTATTAGAATCACACTTCGTTTATTTTTAGGCTACATACAATGTTTGTAATTTTAACACAATTCCCGTGTTTGGTCTGCTATGAGAACAGCATCCATTTCCAGAGTTACCAGTTAAATTTAAATGCATGTTTTTTGGACTGTTGGAGGAAAAACACACTTGGAAACTGGACAGAAAGACCCCAAACCCAGCCCAGACTGAAACCGGAGACCTTTCACTATGGCTTGAGAGTACTAACCACTATCCCACTGTGCAGCATTCAAATACATTTAATTTCACATATAAAACGTCAAAGGTAAGTTTAATGGTTTGTAAAGCTGTTCTCCCCACATTCTGTGAATATTTAAGATTTAGTTTGTGATAATTGAACACAAATACACAGCAGTTTTCCACAAATTAAACTCAATTTTAGTCATTTGAGGTCCAAGTCATGTTAAAAATGCCGAATTCTAGAACAATCTTCCTTTTAAAAACATACATGTGCTAACAAACATGGGGACAGGTACGAGAACATCACTTTTATATATTTATCATATCATTATTGTCAGTTATTACAGAGTCAGCAAGGTTTTTTTTATCAGACACATCTGTCCATTTACACAAGCAATCAGTCTCTCTCTCTCTCTCTCTCTCTCTCTCTCACACACACACACACACACACACACACACACACACACACACACACACACACACACACACACAGCAAAATTCACTGAGTTGTTGCCTTGAAGTTGTTGCAGATGGATAAGACGAGGGAAATGTTTTGAGAGAACAAATGTACTGGAAGCAAAATAACCTGCTTTTCTCACAATATTCTGATGCACATTTGCATCTGTCTAATTTGTGTCTCGTATTTCTGTCAACAAGTGAGGGACGTTTCAGTGGAGGTGCGGGAGTTTACTGAAGAAGTGATAATCAGACAAACTAAGAATAACAGACACCAAGACTTGATTGTATAATCCGCCCTTCTTCCCACACTATTCTCTGTCTACTGTACCTGTTTATTTTCTTTTGCCCAAAACTCTCACTCGTCATTGTAAATAAATCATTCATCCCACCATCCCTCTCCCATAACATTTCTTTTGTCACATAGCCTCACTGTTGATGGCAAAAGTAAGCACCTCATGAAATAGAGTTTGTGATAAACAGGCAAATGGGATGGAAAAAGAAGGACAGAATAATGAACAAAATAAATGAACTCTATCACTTTCTGTTCCCTTCTTTGCCATTATGTGCAGCAGACAGTTAGTTGTTATGAGTCCATTTATCAAGGGTCAAACACTGGCAATTAACTAGACAGAACAAATCATATGACTATATTAAATCTACCTACACAGACCTGACTGTTGCATTAGTAATTTTCATAAATGTCCAAAAAACCTCTGGTTTCACACTGCATTAGCTTCTCAGCTTTACAGCTCTCTTATTTCAGACATATCTAGTTGTTTTTGTTTTTTTTTGCTTTTTACAAGGCCATAGTGGTGGAATTGAGACTACATGGTTAGTAATATAAATATTTCATAATGTGTTTGATTATTAAATCAGTTGTAAATAGTTTGGATAATAAAAATGCCTACTGAAGGAATCATTTTCAGGTAATATATGAGCCCAAGTGCAACACTGAATGGAGTGATTCTGCTCATAACAAACTTAACCTTTATGCAGCAGTAATATGATCCCGGCCACAAAAACCACTTGTCCTTGTCTGTGACTTCTCCCACCGTTGTTTTGTTGTTTGCATCGCTGTTCACTTTCTGGCACGCCCCTTTCATGCACGCCAGCACGTACTCAGAATGTTCTCGCAGAGTCTGTGTTCCCAGCCGGTGAAAAAAACTCAGCCTGCATGAGGCCTCAACTATGCCATCAGCATTAACTGTGGTTATTGAAGGGAGGAATGTGGAGACCGAAAAGCACCCAGAGTGCTGGAGAGGAATGTTCAACAAAGAAATGCATTGGCAAAGCTGTGCGCTATTTTTTTTAGTCAATTCGATATGAAATGGTGCTGTTT
Source organism: Parablennius parvicornis (assembly GCA_900302745.1). Taxonomy (NCBI): domain Eukaryota; kingdom Metazoa; phylum Chordata; class Actinopteri; order Blenniiformes; family Blenniidae; genus Parablennius; species Parablennius parvicornis. Next base: position 56,035 of record OMNM01007358.1, read on the forward strand.
TTTGGACTTTCTACTCGGCTTAGTAAGCTATTACCAAATCCTGATATATGGCTAACAACCAACTTGTTTCTTGTTTTTGTTTAGTTTTTTTGTGCGTTGGGTTATATACACACCAACATCACTCGACTCCATTTGAAAGAAGATCCTGTTAGTATAAAATATGTTTCCTCTCTCAGCCTCATAATAACACACTAACATTTTGAGGTGGCCAAACAGTTGATGTTTAATTTTTTATTTTGGATGTTCGCTTTGGATGGGATATCCAAACTAGTTGATGTTTGGAAGAAGACAAAGAAAAAAATATCATTCTTGTGGTTATGATTAACTATCCATAACTACAACATACACCATTTTTCATCTGTAACTAAAATTAAAATGTTGGTGTTCAACTTCTACAGTTACACCGTCACACAAAATGTGTCCCTTTAATGTTTTTTTGGCCTTTCTACTTTACTTCATTCATACATATAATTGTCACTGGACGTCCTGGAGAATTTCAGTCCCGTATAACTACATATTTCTGAGAGTAAAAAATAAAAAAGTAGACAAGGTAACATATTAATTTGCTGTGTTGTCAGGTTCCCAGTGCACATCTCAGATAAGTCAGTGTCTATCTAAACTAGAAATTAACCTCAGGAGTAGCACCTGGCTGCTCCAGCTAGCTCCCATTAAATCTGACAAATGGAAAAGCTTCTTTTGTCATTTGGCGTTTCCATTATGACAGAGTGCAGCTTGTCTCATTTCTCCAAAATCACATGACTAAATTTTGACCTTGTTTGGTTTTAGAGAGCAATGTTTACATTGGAATAAACCATATAATTTTGTTTAGGTTTATTGTACATGGCATTGTTCCATGTGTCACTTCTTTTTTTTCATAGATTATAACAAACATCCAAAACAAAATATAAATGGCGGTGGAAAGAAAGTCTGAGAAGTATTACTATGCACTGTATAACTGATGTGTGTGGATAACTGAGCGAGTGAGTGAATGAGCACTATTGTTCCTGCATACAATCGCTTGTATTCGCGTGGTTACCCATGTCTTTACTGTACGGTGTATGTCTATGAAAGGGAGAGACCCAGAGTTAGATAATAAGATAAAAAAAAAAGAATAGAGCACGATCACAAAAGGGTATGTGGATGTGTATGTGCAAAACCAGTGAGCCTCATTGGTTAGATGAATTGCATTCACAACAAAAGAGGGACTTTACAGAGATGAGGGGCAGTAAGCCCAGGGATTAGTTCTGATGGCCAGCAGAGCACCAGGCCCCAGGGGGGGCTTTTCTGGTTGGCTTGCTGGAAGGACATAGCCTACGTGTCATGTGGATGTTGTTTGGGTGACAGTGGAGCTGCTGTTTATGTGCCACAGTTATGGTTGTCCTGTAAAGCCTGCGCTCAGTAGCAGCTCACGTCCATTGTGCAAAACATAGAGAATTACAACAGAGTTATACTCACATGTACATCCAGGGAAACACCTTGAAAGTATTAAACTGTCGAATAAAGAAAGAGGTCTGCAACAGGTCATCAGATCAAGCATTATTACTATTCACTCCTTCTTATCATAACCTAATTAATCTTTGTCATTAGCGCTTGTCTTAGTGACTTGGGGAGTTTGCATTAAGTTGCCATAGTGTGATTTCTGTGTTTGATTTATTTATTTATGAAAAGTGACACTTTCACAGATTTTAAGATGAATAGATAAGAAATAATTTGCATCTATTACATTTTGCATGTAACAGTTCTATCGTGCATTCTGGACTCTTCAGCCAGTCCATTAAATGATTTAATCAGAGAAATAGATAATCACTCATACCTACAAGCAATTTAGAGCTAAACTAACACACGTTATTGAAATGTAGAGTGCTCAGGCCGACATAGAGCAAACTCTCTACAGCCTGGTATTTAACCCTGTTGCAGCATTTCCAAACTTGAAAAATACTTAGAAAATTAACTTCTTTCACTTGTCCCATGGTAAAGAGGTCCATGGACTTTTAAATCATTTAATAAGTCCCACATGTATGAGGGAGAGAAAATGAGTGTCTGTGTGATGTGTCCTTATGAGAGTTTGATTTGTTGTGAAATTGTTAGAAATTACAGCACGCCAATGTTTGGTTTTGTCACATTTTGGTTAATCTTTGATGTGAATACTTCAGAAATTTGTGTTCCAGTGAGCCCCCATTGATCTTGTAGTAAACAAAGTAATTGCCAAAATGTGTCCCGTGACATTTTGACTTTTAGCATAGCAAGGTTTAATCAGATTGTAACAGTTTTTTCCCCAATAGACAGAAGGATTATGTTTCTTTTAACAAAGCTACAGCAACAGAGTATACACGTGTAAGGCTGGAGATGTCAAGAAGCATAGCTTATGCAATGACAGTATAATATCCATCTGAGCTCAGTAAATCATTGACACCCTTTCTTCAGATTAGAGTTGTGGTGTTTGGGTGAACGTGTACAAAAAGCCACTTGGTACAATCTGTTCTAGAAGAGCATTAATAAGGCAATCTGTCTTGGGCAGCTCTTTCTATTTTTAAACCACATTCCCAAATGAAGAAAAAAGGTATTACTGATTCAACAGAATCAATAAATCATTATATGCCCCACTTCTTTAAGTGTTTACAGTGTGGTTGTCTATGAAGTCCTGAAGGATTATAACTTTAGGTGATACAGACTAATCTTTGACATTGTAAATCCTAGCTACATCATTTATTCATGTGTTTTTCTTTAAAACAAGTTGCAATGTGTTAAAAAATTAACACGTATTTGACATGCAGTGCCTCCTTGCAAAAGACAATTGTTATGAAAACATGCTTGTATATTTTTTTCCTTTTTTTTTAATTCCCTGGATGAACTTAAACAGGATGTATCTCTGACTCCTGTTGTCAGATATTATTCATTTATCAGGAGGAGCGTGTTGTGTAATCACTGCTCGGATTGATTTACCATGTGCATTTACAACAAGCTTGAGCAACCTTATTTGCTTGCCATGCAAACTTGTCTTGTGCAGATGCACCCTCCCTTCATCATCTGACCAAATCTGGGTTTGTGAGGTCTACACTCTTATTTGAATGTTTCCATCCACATTCTCCATCAAAAAAAAAAAAAATAATAATAATAACAAGCAACAAAAAAAAGTGGGAGTAGAGGTTACAAAATCAACACAAAAATTCATATAATCAAAATGATAACCAAGTGTTTTGTTTTACTAATAGATGTTTATAGATTGAAATGTGTTGAGCAGCAGAGCTATATGAATGATGGAGTAGCGCCCTCCTGCGTTGACATATCCACATTGTTTACAGTCCACCATGATAGTGAGAACAGAAAGATCAGCCACTGAATGATAAAACTACTTTATATTGTTTGATTTTATGTTTTAGTTGATACAATCAGAAAAAAATGGTTATTTATGAGTGACTGGGGGTTTCAGGAGTAACTGATAAAGAAACTATATTTTGTTATTTGATTATGATTTGACACGAAAATCGTATAATTGATATACAAATATTTTTCTGTGATCAAACAGAAGTCGTGACATTTTGAAGATTGTGAGACTGAATGTCGTGATTGACACCAGCACCAATATCTGAGTTCTCTTGGAGAGTTTGGACCACCATATAATCCTGCTGCTTTACCACATTACTCATGAGGCTTCATGTTGATCAAACAGAGTTGCACCCTCTGGTTGTTGAAATAGTTTTCAGATCGAACATAATCAGTATTTTCAAAAACGTTTTGAGAAATTCGATTTCAACAGTGGTCCAATTATTTATATGTTTGCCATTCAGAGAAATTGTTAACAATTTGTTAAAAAATATGAGAACAATAGGCAAGGCAAGGTAAATGTGTTGATTTATTTAAACACAGGGCAATTCACAGTGCTTCACAAATAAATAAAAGAAAAGTAAAGAAATACAGAAAAGCTTTACAAAGAAATAAAAGAAATATATTAATAAAAGAAATACTTTAAAGCTTTAATATAAATGAAAGAAATACATTTTAAAAAGTAATGAAGAATCTTAATCTTAGTCTCCAGATCTTTAAGTATTTTACCAAGTGTTTCCCACAACCACTGCCCATGTGGTCCACTGGCCTCAATATCATTTCTCTTCGCTCCAATGTCCAACCAGGGACAAGTAGCGTAGTCACAGGGGTAATAGTTATATCCATGGATTTAACAGAGCAGCTAAAAAATAATCTGGTCAAGTGGAGGTGGTTTAGCATGCATTGTGAAAAGTGATGTTCATTCACAGCAGAAGACCTCTTGTCACTATGCTATCTAACAACAAAAGGAAACTGAACGGGGGCTCGCACACACCCATGCACGGAGGGACGTTGCTGGTTCCTCCATGCATGGGTGCATGTCAGACTGCAATGCAAATGTTGGCTAACAATATTACATCAAAGTGTAAAGACTGTCGAGTTTCTGGTACGCTGTCAGCAGAGATTCCCCACTTCCTCTTCCCTCAGCAATACCTAAAGTCACAGTTGCTATATAAATAACTCTAAATTTGCATTTAAAAGATTTCTCAGCCGGGCTCCAGTGTGAACCTGCGGATCACTGCAGGACCTGTGTGTCTGTCAGACCCGACAGCTCAAAGTTCAGTGGGCCATCACAGAAATGACCTATGACTAAAAGTCAAAATTTTTACTTAAAATCATCATCAACATATTTTACACTCACAACACCACGTTTAAGGTTAATACAGTCAAGTAGTTAATAAAAACAGATAAAAAGCTAAAACCTGATCCTTCCTGTGATTACATGAAGAACAACCTGCCTGCTCGATACACTACTGCTGGCCACTTCCACTTGTCTTCTTGTGTCAAAATTAAGAAAGGATGAGGTAATATGATGCTGTTCGATTATCTCAGCTCAGTTTTTGTGTGTTGCCTCTTCACAATACTTGTGGCAGTGTTGCCTGTCATGTTTTATCATAGTTTTATAGACGAGATAAAAAAGGTGATCTGCTTTACTATAAGCTATTTTGTCCTTGAGCAGAAGTCCAAAGACAAATTATGGAAATAGCAGAGAAATTAAAGTGGGCGGAGCAAAATAAGGTTAATAATTTTTTACTATAAATGGTACTTTATTGATAATTTTTCACACTACAGTACTGTACTGATAATTGATTGATACTTTTTCATTTTTATTGGTACATTATTTTACTTTTTATACTCACGCTTATACTCAATCACTCATCAGCACAAAGAAAAAGCAAAATATATTACATTTCTATTGTTTTTGCAGTTTCTATTTTTGCTTTGTTATCACTCTTTCCCATCGTTGTTCACTCCATATGTAATAAATCAAGTTGTTTCAGTTAATAATAAAAAAACAGTCCATGGAAACATGGTCCATGGAAATCCAGTTACCAAAATCCGCAGTTTAAAAATCCCTCTTTATTGAGTCAAACGTTCAAACGAGGGCGTTTTTGATTGTTATGCTTCACTCCTGTTTGTAATATTTCCCGTAATAATTCGGTGGATCATCACATGCGATGTTTCATCAGAGCCAGCAGATGGCGATAGAACTCTGTTTCATCACTATGAGGGACGGCGTTCTTTCTCTGTTCTCGATTAATTCCAGCATCTGATATTAACATTTAAAGAGCTGCCAGTTTGTGACTTCTGCTTGGAGTGTGTGCATTTGCAATATGCATTTATTGCTTAGTGCCAACCACTAATCAAATTCAGCTGAATTAAATGCTGCTCTATAAGCATCATTCTTTCATTAGAAGGGTAAAGGGAAAAATAAGTAGAATTGCCGTTTGTTCTTAATGAAACATGCTGTTTTGGTGAAGTGAATGTTCCACGTAAAAATAATAGAGTGCATCAAAAATTTCAATGCATAAAGGACGAGCAAAAAATATTCTCTAACGTAAAACAAGGAGCAGGTCAATATGAAAGGCAATAAATGTAATGACCATTGCATGCACTGTAAAACACAGAAAACTCACAATCGAATTAAACCTGTAACCTGGCATGAGAAAAAGAAATGATTGGCGTGAGAGCAAAAGTTTGATTGACAGTCCTGCACTTCATTCTTTCATAACTCAGAATTCATTTAATGTCATCGAATATTTTGCGTTTAATTACAGAGGAAGCCGAGATTCTTTTTTATTTTGTGGGCTGTTAGGAGACAATTGGACATTCAAACAGCACTGCAGCTCATGTTCTAACTCGGTGACGTGACAATTACTGAAGTAACTTTCACACAGTGTACCTCGAAATCTCCCCTTCC
>OMNM01007370.1:0-10498 GCA_900302745.1 Parablennius parvicornis
CGCCACCTCCTGGTGTGTGAAGCAGTGTCACCTATGGACAGACGTGCTGGAGCGGAGAATGGTCTGCTTATCGGAGCGCTTATATCGGAGATTATAGATGCAGTCCCATAAAATCCGATACTGGTTTGTTGGCTGATATATATTAATAATATCGGATAGGGACATCCCTATATATTTTCCCGAGTTGGTAGCAGAATGGCGGCTGTGTGAACGGTGAATGTAGTTAATGTTGACCCGGTTTTATCAAAACATTGAAACAAGCATCCAGAGTGAGAATAAGAAGTTAAACTGACGCATAAACACTATTTCAGCTACTTTTCAAAAGACCAGGTCAAAATTATCCACCTGCAGTTAAAATGTATAAATGTGGTGGTATGCTCAGCAAATTTCTCAAAACATCAAAGACCGATTCCACGTGGATTGTAACAGGGATGAAGAGTCGGTGTCTGTCTTCCTCACCTGCATGACGTCGTCTCCCTGGCGCAGCTGCAGCAGGTTGACGATGGTGTGCTCGCTCTGTGCTCGCACCGTGGTGTTCTTGTCCTTGGTGTTGTCCAGCAGGCTCTTCAGCAGCGGCTTGATGATGGCCACGTCCACCGAGGGCGGCGCCGGGTCTTTGAACACCCACCACAGCACGCGCTCCGACACCAGCCGGATGTCGCTGGACTGGTTCTGCAGACACTGCGGAGAAACACGGACGCCAAGAGGTCAAGACCAAAGGTCAAGACCAACCACCACCAGCATTCAGCAACCTTTAAACAAAGTCATTGAGTTCAAGGAATTACTTCAGAATCCACATCAACGACTAAGAGTTCGACGATTCAGCTCTTAATTGACGACGTGATAAAATATATTTAAAATTTTTACATATCGCTACTTAAAGGGGTCATATTATCTAGCTTTTAAACACATCCATAGGGGTCTCGTTGGTCCGAAAACATTTTATTAAAGTTTATTTCTTCTCCTTGATTCTCCTCCATTAGAATATTGGATCATAGGAGCTGCATTCACAATCTGCTGTGTCTGTGTGAGCTGGACTGGCCCCGCCCACACATGCCCATCTTGAGAAGAGGAGGCAGTACTTCCTCTCGTGGTGCCATGTGCCAGAGCAGAGCTGCCTCATTGTGGGAGGAGTCAAAGGGGGAGGAGCCTACCTTGATTGGGATTGGCTGAACCCCCGATGACACTATATAGGGTTTGATTTCTGATTGGCTCATTGGACCAACACACTTTTTAAAAACTTAAACAAGCCAGGGAGAGAGAGGACAGACTGTCTTCACTTCTGGTCTGGGGACGTTTGTTAGTGTTAGAAACTCTTTAGAAAGTGAATTTTGCAGAATATGACTGACACACAGTCGTAGTAGGGTCATGTTAGAATCCACTTCAGGCGCTGTTCACATTCTAGTGGACAGACGACCAAGCTGGATTGTTTTTATGGTGACTGTCAAAGTAATGCACATTTACTTTGACTAGTTTTCGAATCGTTCCACCTTTTGAACTACATTTAAGTTTAAAAACTTGCAGTGTAAACAGACTCTCAAAATGGGACTGAAGTTTTAGCTTTTTCACTTGAAATCAGAGGAGGAAGTTAAAGCCATTCATACTCCATAGGAGGTTCGGGAGTGACGTCAGCCAGCTGCAGAAAAAACCTTTGTTCAGCAGGACTGTTCATACACCCAGGAGAAGCTGCTCAACTCACAGGCCACGCCCCCTCACAGCAGGCCACGCCCCCTCACAGCAGCCACACGTCTGGAAAGCAGTTTTAACTTTTCAACTGCACGGCTTATTTGTGGCCTCCAATGTTTTCAGAAATACATTTCTCTGAACTGTCTTATTAATGGATTAGAACGTTTTAGTCAGAGCCGCCATGTTGGTCCAGTTTTACCGCGGGAACTGATGGTGAGTGGTGAGTGGTGCGTTCAAGGGCTCGTTTACATGTGGGAAGTCGAGCTGCGGGTCATACAGTTGCGACGTTACTGATTAATGTGATTAAAATATGACTGATAGTCATGAGTGAGCTGGAAACCAGTTTAGAGCTGGAACACACATGTGCAGTGTGAGTTCTGACAGGACGGGCTGCACTACCCAACTAATTTTGTTCGGCCAGCTCAGTTCTGGCCGAACTTGTTATGGAGTATGAACTGGCCTTTAGAGTACGGATGTTACCTTAACAAACTGTGTGATGAACCGTTGGGTTAGACTGCCGACGCCCTCCGTCCTGCAGCGGTGCCTCATCAGGAAGCCCAGACCTCTGATGCCACTGGTAGCGATGGGAATCTGGACAACAATAGAAAATGCAGAAAAAAGAAGGCATGAAGTTACATTTACACCGACATATTCTGAGTGAAGCAACGGCACACAATGTTCAGGGAATAAATACGGCTGTTCACTATGTTAGCTCCGTATTTGGTCTCCACCATCTTGTTAAAGAATCTCTGAAGCTAAACTAAGAAAAACTTTAAAGTTTAAATTTAAAGGTTATTATGGCTCCGTTTTCCCGGCCCGGCTCATTTCAAAATGAAATCGGACTGTTTGTGGCCCCTGAAATGAAATGTGTTTGACACCTGTAAGTGTTGGGGAGGTTTTTCTTCTTTTTTAGTGACTTCATACCCTCGCTGCAGCACGGAGCCCAAGTCAGACCTGCAGGTCTCCACATGTGAAACCAGAACATACCCGGTCAGCGGTGGCGTTGCTCAAGATCATCTCGGTCACGGTGTCGGAATAATCCTTCCCGCACAGCCTCTCGGGAGCACACTTGACAGCGATGGCGAGCGCCAGGCTGCGACCGTGGCGAACCATCCAATCCACGCCGGACACGTCGGCTGCGAGGGAGGAAGACGCTCGGTTAGATCAGGCGACTGCTGAGCAGCAGGTGGATGCTGAATCCAGCCTGAGTGTCACTTGTGTTTAAGCTGCTCCATGTGCCTTCATTTGCTCCTCAGAGACAAATCAGGTGATGGAATTGGCGAGATGACACACGGGTACACTGATGGGACACTTGCAGGATTCTTGCTCACAAAGCTGAAAACGTCTTTGACTGGCGGACTCGCCTGATTGAGAAACCTGCCGGGTCGTCAGTGTATCATGCTCCCTCACCCAACTAGTCGTGTATAATATGAAACCTTCCTTCTTCCTCTGGTGCAGTTCCTTCATTTGTGTCACTCACGTCACTTGAGTCTATTTTTTTTTGGCAGTTGTGCATGAGATCCACAAGTCATGGTGGCATTTCTTTTAGGTGCAAACCTGTTTTAAAAACTAAAGATTATAAATAATACAGTTTGTAAAAGATGTCAATCCCGTTTAATCAAATAAAAACGGTTTAAATGAAGGCACTGATGTAAGACTTTGAGTTACAAAGTATTTCTATTTAAATAGTTTTATCTCATTTTTTAGAAAACAAACAACCAACAGCGCCAACTTAAGGTCCAACTTAGTGGTTTTCATGTTCCTGACATTACTGTGTAATCAAACATCGTTTCCAGAACGTTGCCAAGAGAACGCAAAACTCTTCTCAAACGAAAACGTTGCGTTTTCACTGAATCTCATCGTGTGACACTTCAGTGCTTGGAGAGAAATGGCTGTGGGTCATATGAAATGGCACACGGAACCTGGTCCGAGGCACGTGGAACTGATCCGCTGCCCGAGCCGGACGACATTCCTGGTGGATATAAAGCAGCATACGAATCTGATCACATTATTCAGTGTTCGCGTAAACGGGACAATCAGTCAGTAAACAGTTTGTATGAAACCAGAGACTTCTTCATCATTGAAATGGTCCTTTGTTTTTCCAGTCTGTGTAGTTTTACCTCATTAAGGAAAAAATATCAAACTAATAAAATCAGCCTTCCTTCTTTTGGATGATGTCACGAGAAGTTTTGTCTTGATTGATTTTTCATTAAAAAAGTTCCTTTAGTTCATTTATGGGAAATAAATGGAAAAAAATACAGAATCTTATAGAGCAGTGTGACTTCTTCATGTCTTATATGCTGTTTTTCATCTTAATGGTGCATTTTTCAATATTTATTTAATAGATTAATATTCACTGATTTAAAGAATTCCAGTTTTGTGACAAGATTTCAGCTTAAAACAAGAACATCTGGAAATATTTTGCAAATATTTGGCATTACTTCTTCGCAGCATGTATTTTGTTGTTCCTTACCTTTGTAATTGAGTTACGACTACACACCCCCACACACACACCATCACTGGTGTGAACACATCAATACTAACCCAAGATGTGCTGAAGTAACACCGTCTTCAGCTCCTCCTCCGACAGGAAGGCACACAGCTCGCCGATGCAGCCAGCCGAGGCCATGCGTGTTGCATCCTACACACACACACACACACACACACACACACACACACACACACACACACACACACACACACACACACACACACACACACAGACACACACACACACACACACACAGACACACACACACACACACACACACACGTAAATAAAGTGATGATTAATTAAATTGAAGGATTGATGAACACGAGAGAAAGTAGTTTAGATATTATATATTCCCACTTTTATTTGATTTCATTGTTCAACTGAACATTAACCTCAAAGTCATGAGACTTGAAATATAAAAACAGAACACCAACAAATCAAACAAACAAAACAAAAATACTCATGCAGCTAAAAGTTTATGTCATAATCGAGTCTCTTTTGTTTATCTGCATGTAAATCAACTATTTGTTCCAGTTTCTAATGAAGATGGATTATTGTATTTCCAACTTATATGTAAGCTTCTCCATAGTAGGAAATCCTCTGGCTGGGGAGCAAAAGACAACACCTGAGGAAGCGGTGGAAGAAAGACACAGGGATGGAGAGAGTGGGAGGCCATGATATGCAAGCTTAATTAAAGTCACCATGCCGAGCAACAAGCCAGCAATTCATACACCTCAGCACCAAGTGGACACAAGACCTCCACATGGAGTGCGGTGGAGAAAACGATCAAGCAGACAGGATCAGCAGCAGCCCCAGGGCCAGATAGTATCCAGTACAGGATCTACAAGAACACCCCCCTCCAGAAGGCCGGGTTCCAAGGCTTCTCAGGATGTCTGGAACTTGCAAGTATCATCGGGCACCAGATTCAAATAGCCCAGAAAGAATGAAGAGATCTCCATGTTGTTTTCTTAGACCTCTCCAACACTTTTGGGTCAGTCCCTCACAACGGCCTTTAATCACTTTGGTGTCCCAAACCACATCAGAGAATTGGTCGAGAGGTATTTTCAGGACCTCCAGCTTCGTGTAACAGGAGAGAACAACACCACCGCTTGGCAACGTCTGGAGATCGGCACCATGGCAGGCTGCAGCCGTTCCCCTCTGGAATTCGTTATGGCGATGAGGCTGCTCATACGCTCCTCTCGTTGGGTAGTGGGAGGTGAGAGGAGTAGGAATAGTCTGCGTTTTCCACCCATTAGAGCCGACATGGACGACATGACCATTGTCACAACAACAAAACCATCAGTAGACTCTTGCTGCGTAAACTCTAGGAACACATCCAGCGGCACGGAGGGAGTTCAAGCCTCGTGAATCCTGCAGTGTCTCTGCTGTTCAAGGTCATCTGACAGGCAAGTATTTCCAGATTAGTGGGGAACCAATCCCAACCGTCCTGGAGAAGCCCATCAAGAGCCTCAGCCAATGGTATGATGCAGACTTAAGCGACACCCAGCAGTTGGAACAACTTTTGCTGGATACAGCTAACGGCCTCAGGCGGATCAACAACACTGCTCTCCAGTGGCGGGTTTTGGGCAAAGTGAGCAATTGCCCAGGGCGCAATCCGTGACGGGGCACATCTTGCATGAGAGGGGGGAAAAAAAATGTATACCTGAAACTAATAGAATTACTTCCGCCGCCCCCCACCATGTCAGTTGTGTTTTTTTTGGCGCCCCCTTGTGGGTGTAGAGAGGAACTGTCATTTGACCCGGACATTCATCAGGTCAGCCAGATTCTATTTTTCCAGCCCAACGTGATCCAATGAAGCATAATTGGGTGCAAACACATTCAACCTGGCAACACCGCTGAAGGTCAGCTGCAACCTGCAGGGAATGTGTCAGAGCGGCTGGTCACCGTTGTTTCAGATGCGCATGCTAATTCATGAAGGATTGAAAATGAAAAGTCAAGAAAGCTGCCAGGTGCCCAGTTCAGAAAGACAAAGGGAGAACAAGAAGGGAGAAGGGAAAAAGATAGAGGTGTGCATAATGTTTTCATGTCAGCTTTAATGCGAGTTGGAGATTATAATATGAAACAGCCATAGCTCCGTGAGTCAGTGGCCTCTTGTTATGCGAGAACTTGTTCATTGATTTATAGTTAAGCTGTGATGAAGGCAGCGTGTGGCAAAAACATTTTAGCTTTATTTTATTAGTTCCATTATGAATTAGCTGTTTACATTAAGACTTTTTAATGACAAAATACTGTTTTAGTCTGTGTCTGTCTATTTAGTAACATTTAATAGACATTTTTGTAAGCTCTGCTAATTGTGATATAGCCTTTTCAATAATTTGGAGTGTGTTTTGCTTCGGTAATCGTGTGTTGACTATTGTGCTGTATATTCTGAAATTTCAATAAAGACTGTGTTTATTCTAATGGGGTTAGAGATGCATGGTCAGTGTGTTAGTCTTACATATTTTAATGCAAATCCAGGGGCACTTCTGAAATAATTTGGAGCACCCTTGGTCACCTGGTCAGAATGAGGAGTCGTGTGTGTCAGGTGCGTTCAAGTGCTTGTTTACATGTGGGAAGTCCGACTTCCCTCATGTAAACATGTAAACACACGTGTGTGTGTGCATGTCTGTGTGTGTACATGGACATACGTGTCCTTGGATTTCACTATTGTAAATATAAGATATTGTATACTACTGGATATGAGTGATGGTGATCCACCACTAGAAATGTTGCGAATACCATGCGTATACTAATTCCAGTGTACTGATCTCTTCATTAGAAATTCCTGGAATTGAATCCTACCAAATCCCGCCCCTGAGGATGAGCCTCTCTCTAACCACCCTGCTAATTGGCCTTCAGTTCTGACTGACAGAATTCACACACAGCCGGTTTGCAGGACCAGGTGAAGTACCACCTGATTTTGTTTTCCCAAGGAACAAGGGTGATGGAAGGAGTTGTCACCACCAGGATTTCAAAGAAACACTGGCTAGTGGTGAAAAAAGTCGCAGGAGTTGGTTAATCTTTTCAGAGAAAAACAACATCGGTTTCTGTTTCTGCTGCAAACGTTTTTCCAAAAGGACAATAATTTGACAAGCTCGGGGCTGACGGAGTCCAGAACACCCCAGTTCCATGAGAATATGGAAATAACTTGCAGCTCAGATACAAAAGGGGGAAACAATTGACAATCAGGAGGTGGTACTTCTTGAAGCTGAGAAGACGAGAAGTAGAGCAGTGTCGATACATTTAAGTGCATTTGTGCAGTCTCTGGTAGTAAGGTATTTGACATTCAGGGGGCACACAGAAACATTGTTCACGCCATCTAATGGCAGTTTCCTCAAAGAGGTTGAACTGACTGCACAATTTGACCCCGTAATGAAAGAGCACCTTAACTGTGTCCAAACCAGTACCCCTGGTCACACCAGCGACCTCGACCACCACATACAATACAAACTAATGAATCTGCTGAGCAACAACATCATTTCAGTTATGGTGTCACGGCCCTGGCTCTCCAGGCCTGTGTTTGGGGTCGACCATGTTTATGGTATCAGTGTAAATTATAGCTGATTCTGGCTTTAGATTTATGTTTAACTTTACTGATAAGTAGTTTGGTTTATATGTAGAATTATAGGTAATCGGATTTCAATGAAATTGATTTTGAAATTAAACAGGTTTGATTTTAGGTTACGTCTTCATACTTTGGATATATTGAATTAATAGGATTTTTGGATTTGGAGTTTATTTCGATTATGTGAAAATACAAGGCAAGAAACACAACATCTCAATTACATAAACAGTATAAATATAAAAGTGTCGCACCATATGTGCCCGTGTCTTTCACATGTATGAAAAGGAGTAGGAAGAAGACGTGCTAATTTAATCCTACCCCTTCACATCATTACCGTAATCTTAATTCACAATAATGTATCTTCAATATATCTTCATCACTTTCAATGCACTAAATCCAACAGTTCAGACACACCTGTCAATATAACAGCACAACTGTAAACAAACAATCCTCATGTCATCAACAAACAGTGTACCTCGCCAGGATCAACAATTTACCTCTGTTTTATTGAATTGGCACACATTTGACAATCGTTTCGTCTCCACACAGTTTATTCTGTAATATTATGACACAGTTTGAGGCACAAAAGCTTTTAAGGGTGGTGCGGACTTTATGTTTTGAACTGAAACTCTCCTCTTACATCATCACCGTTTTCTCTGTTACAGAACAATTTTTGAATATTACCTGGTAGTAACTTATTTTCTTTATGAATTATTTGAATAGTTTCAAACTCCACAAGATCCATAAATGTAATAATTTGTGATTGTGAAAAAAGTGGATTCGTTTGCTCTGGAATGCTCTTTTTTGCGGTATTACAAGTCTTTTCAGGGAACTTGCATTAGTATTTCCCCACACTTCCACGTTCTAAGTTTGATAGGTGGTATCAGTGAGTTGTACAGAATAAAGAGATTTCTGCTCCAGCAGGTTCTTAGCTTCGGCCTGGACTGAGATGCTTCTGGGTATTTTTTCTTTTCAACTTGTTTTATTTGACTTTTCCAGCAAATTCTGTCATTAATCAGTACTCCTAAGAAATGTTTCGATTCACCATTTCTATAGCCACACCCTCTATCTGTACTTTAGCCTGATTATTTATTTTACATTCTCCAAAAATCATATTTTTTGTTTTCTATAGATTTAACGATAACTTTTTTTTTATCAAAATATAATTTCATTTAAACTCTGAGGTGATTAATTCCAAAAGTTGGTGCAAATACTCATCAGTTCTTAAAATATTTGTTTCATCAGCAAATAATACAAACGTCACCATTTCAGAAACTTTACAGATGTGGTTGACGTAAAGTCTAAACCGTTTTGGTCCCGACACTGATCCCTGGGGGACCCCCGCACACAATTTCCCGATGTTCAGAGTAACAGTCTCCCATCTTAACAAACCGTTTCCTGTTCTCCAAATAGCTTCTCACCCAATTCAATACAACTTCTCTGACTCCGTACTTCTCCAGTTTATTAAATAATATGTCGAGATTTATGGTATCAAATGCTATTTTTTTTTAAACCTTTTTTTAAATCACTCCAGCTGTGAGTATTTTTTATTGTCTATGGAATTTGTAATCTCCTCAATGAGTTCGGTTGGAGCTCGTTGGTTCTAAACCCGTATTGACCTTCTGAGAGGAAGTTGTATTTTCTAAGAATTTGCCTGATCTATTATTAAAGATTTTCTCGAGGATTTTAGAGAATCGAGGGAACAGAGAAACAGGTCTGGTTGGTGAATTGGTGTCTGTCGCCATTCTTGTACAGTGGAAATTTGGAAATTGCCCCGTTTGAAAAGATAAATTAGAAATGTAGGTTAGTGCTTTGGAAATGACTTTTTTAACGACAAACATGTCAATGTCTTCATAGTCAGTAATTATAAAAAGTTTTGAAAAAGTATATTTTTCTACTCATATATTCAATAGATTTTAGTTCAATACTGTCTTATATACATATATTAGTGCTGTTATAATTAATGCATTAATCAAATTAATGGATTTGAAACGTTTAATTCTTTAAACAAATTTAACACTGTTTTGTTTACTTCTGTTTTTTGTTTTTTTTACTCCTTTACCTGAGAAGCGGATGATGAGCGCAGCACGTGACTAACGAGCAGCACGTTAACGAGTGGAATCAAATTAAGACAGAAAGTTTGACTTTAAACTGCTAAAGTTGGAGGAAATACTGAAGGTAGAATGTTCATTTATCCTCTTTCTCTCTTTCCCCGATTCTCCTGTGTACTGGATGTGTGCGTCGGCCAGTGTGTGCTCGCGCGCGCGTGTCTACTGAAAGTGTATGTGTGTGCAGGCGTCCGCTGTGTGCTCGTGGGTGTGTGTGTGCTCGTGTGTGTGTCTGAGTGTGTGTGTATATTACACTATATTATTGCCACTTTGTTCATGTAATAAGTTCACAACTTTGTTTCTCGAAATATTCCAATTGTCAAAGTGGTGGACCTGCACCCTCACAAAACACACTCACGTTAGAAGTTTATTAATTGATTAATTTATGTTTATATTATTTTGCTAATCTTGGAGAGAAACAACATTCACACAAAGCTAGAAGGATGTTATAAAACTCGGCTTTGAAATTAAATATAGTTTCTGTGTGTTGACTCCACATTAATTCTGTGGGTTTTTTTCTCAATAAATATCCTTTAAAGCTTCAGTAGTAAAACAATGCAATTAATTGCAATTAATTACAATCAATTACAGAAATTGTGCAATTAATTAGTTGAATTTTTTAATCGATTGACAGCACGAATATTT
>OMNM01007373.1:10944-20947 GCA_900302745.1 Parablennius parvicornis
GGGGAGCCGAGGGGAGACGAGGACAGCCGGACGTCGTCAGAGAGCGCCGTGAGGATGAGCGTGCACGGACGGCCGGGGCGCGCGATTTTGCAGGAATAGGGAGCGAGCGCGCACTGATGCCAACAGGGCCGTCTTATCCGAGAGGCGAGGGGTCACTCAGCGGAGCAAATAATACACGAGAAGGAAATGCTTCGCGTTGATTTTGAGTGTTCATCATGGAAACCGTTGAAAGTGGCCGGTAATAAATAGATGATTACGACGTTGCGTAACAGGAGAAATGTCACCGAGACACAAAAATATACTTCTTGAAAAGGGCGAGCTGAAAATGAAATGTATTATATAAAACATACTTTAGAATCAACTGGAATTATTTCATAGTTGTTTTTGTTCAAATGATTCATTATTTGTTCTTTATTTATTTACTTTAACAAGCGAATTGCTCCCCTTGGGGCAATTATGACTGAACAATGTAGTTAGGGCAGTGACACTGATTCTGTATTCTGGTCATACGCATAATAGAAAATCTTTATTGAACCGTAATTCATTTTCAACTAACTACGATGGCAACGACACTTTTCCAAGTTTGTTAGGTTTAGGGTGGAATAACAATTCTTCAAGTTGGGTTGACATTCAATAAGAACCATGCAAGAACACAAATTACAAAACTAAAATTGGCCTGGTAACACTCAACACAACGGGAAATAATTTCTAAATCACGTGATCCAGCAAAACAAGAGAAGGGTTTATAGAAATACTCATGTTCAGTTTGGAATCATCCAGTAACCACTTAACATCTGTGAGAGGGTACATTACTTATTCCATACTTATTGAGGATATACAAGTTATAGATCGAAACTAGACCATAGTCTAGTTATTTCCAATTATTATATTATATAATTCAGATGACATGCAACTCTGTCAATTTTTCTGGAACCTGTACTTTCCTGAGGTATTAGTAGAAAATAACTTTGTATGCTTAAGCTGTATATTTTAACACAAGAATTAAAAAAAAAAAATACAATAAAACTGCCTTTCAGAGAGGGTTCAGATTTACAGGGAAAGGATCAGCTGATGGTAACACCGAAGATGACAACTTTAAGATCAATCTTAGTGTTTTGGAAATTATCTTTATCATATAAAAACTTTCACATTTCTAGTGTTTTAAATAAAATAAATAAATACAATTTCAAGTATCTCATGTCTCAAATGTCGCTTAGTTGCCAGGAATAAAAATGCAGCTGCTTTCTACTTTCAAACTAACGGGTAAAAACTGATGACCGTGACCTTTCACCACTGGGATCTGGAGACTGTGTGAACCAAACACAACAAAATTCCCTGAAGAACTTCCTGAGTTATTACAGTGGTGAATGGAGAGAACCTCAAGTCGCCGTGACCTTTGACCACCTGTGATCAGTCCCGTCCTCCCACAGGAGAGGGCCTTTGTGTCAGGTTTTTAGAAAGCCCCAGGAGGGATTCCTGACATGTCACCTCCGGCATATCGATGTGGCTCAAAGGCGACATATAAACTACGGCGGAAAACTCACCATGATGAGGGAGCTGAGCAGCATGGTCTGGATCCGCTTGGTACCTTGATGCCTGAGTCACACAAAATCAAGGTTTATTTGGACACAAACAAACATGTGACAATTTTTTTTTTTTTTTAAAATAGAATAATCATGTACTAAACTCTTCAAAGTTTGTGTGTAAAATCCGAAATTGAGAAAATAAAATCCTTAAATTTCTGTTTGTTTCTGTCTGCGTTTTCTAACTGAAGGTTATCTACACATTGTGTAATCTTTTAACTTAGACTGATGGAAAACGCCTCTCAACATTATACCGAAACCAGAGTACTCTTCCTCAGGTAGCTGTATGGGAGAGATGTCGAATTCAAGATGGAGGAAAACAAAACCTTTCTTCTAAGTAACGCACAGTCTTTAACGTATCTACCGACGTCTAAGAACCAGGCTTACATCAAATCATTTCATAATAAGTGTGTGCTAGTTTGAGGAAGAACAGGAAAGCTCTAAGAAACAGCTTTATTTTTTTTCTTTCAAACTGTGGTTAAGAACAGTACGATCAGTCCTCCACTCAGGAACAAACTGCAGAGTCGAATTTCTTTCCCTCAGCAATTATCCAAAAAGGAGAAAAAAGACGGGAATTGGAGGGTGGGTGAGGCAGTGCTCATTTGATTTGGGATTATCTCTTCTTGCGCTCCAGAGACCTGAGGGATTAGCTTGTTTTTCTTTTCTCTTCTTTCTTGTCTCACTGACCCAGAAGCTGATTCCACCGCGGGGGGTCCAGGAGGTGAAGCGAGGACAGATTAAAAGTACAATTCACTCCAGGTGAAGGAGTGTGTCCACGTGCATGCGCCTATTCCTGACAAACAACAGCTGGTGAAAGGAAACGTGGCCACTGTGTGTATGAATACTTTTGTACTTTTATATGTACCGACCAAAGTACGTCGGTACTACTGAGTACCAACTCCCGTAAAATCAAACGGCACCAAGTTCTGGTACCTAAATGCATCCTTGTGACTGAGTGAGTGGAAGAGACGATGCAGATTATGTTCTAATTATTATGCTCTAATAATTGTGACGTGAAGTCACACGGTCAGTGGCGGGGGATACTTTGAATCTGAGGAAGCACTTGGTTCAGCAAAAGATGTTTCCTCAAGGACCAAGAGTGCACAATTTGACAGCCTCAGATCTACCATCACGATGTTTCCAGAGGGGGAAGCAAAGGAGTGTGAGAAGCTGGGTTGTGAATTGACACTGCATAGTTGTAGTTCAGGGTTTCTTCAATAAATCTGTGATGTTACAATACAAACAGTTGGAGGTTGTTTCAATATATTTGTTAAATTTTACATATTGAGAAATAACGTTAAACTGAAATTATTAAACAAATTAACATTCAATACAACATAAATGCACACAAAAGTACCTAAAATTGGTACCGTTGAGTACCTGGTACCTGGAAAACGTACAGGTTGAATGTGGTTTTGGATTTTTAGACGATGCTTTGGTAACAGTGCAGTTGAAAAAGATTGCGCTTTTTGTAAAACTGCTTCATTATAGAAACCAGCAGCACTGACTGTCGACTATCACAGTAAAAGAGACGACACTGTCGAGGCAGCGTGTTTAGACCTGAGGAGACTTTTGGGAGCTGCATGTTGGAATTGAGCGTGGGAACCCCGGGGTGCTTGGATAATGAATGTGTGACTCACCCGATCTTGACCGTGTCCAAGGTGTGGCAGGGGGTCCCGTACACTGGCACTTTACCCATGATGAACATCATGACTTCAGCTCGCTGGTAATCTGGCAGATTTCCACCGAAGAACCCTGGCAGTCAGCGATGGCACAAGGCGCACAAACAAATGAGGCAGAGCTCAAAAACAAACACGTAATGGGCAAGTCAAAGCACATTACTTCCTCTCGTTATTCAAATGAGTATGATATCTGCAAGCAAAGCTTAGTCTAAAAAAAGAAAAAGAAAACTTTAAAAAAAGTAATCTCAGTGTGTTTATTTGAACAAACAGCCTAGATGTGTGTTTGACGATAGAGGAAGTCCTGTACCGATGGTCTGGATGATGGCGTTCTGGACGATCCGCTCATCGCTCTCTTTCCCGCGGCCGGACGAGACGCTGGAGCTGGAGTTTCTCCTCGAGCTCTCGCCCAGCTCGAAGTCCACGCTCATCCTCAGGTGTTTGAGCAGCGTGTTGAACACCTCCAGCACTGTGGGGCCTGGTGTCGACACACAGGAGCACATTAAACTACGTTCGCTTCACAAACGTAAAGGTCATCGTCCGACAGCAGCTGCTTTCCTCCAGTTAGACATTGATCATTACCAGTTGTCTAATAAGAGGAGAACAGACCTTTTGCTCATCTATGGAGCTCATTACATGAGATAGCAATTAGTGAGTTGGTACAGTTTGCAGCAGGTGTGTATGAAACTTGTATTAACCTTATCAAAGTAAATAATATTGAAATATTTCTGAAGATGGACTCAATTATGTAAAGTTATATCAAATACGTGTATAAATGAATGCAGGGATTAATTATTCTGTTATTTTATAGCCTTTTTGAGTAGCTTTTCCTGCATATACACGTACGTTCCGACGACTGCAGTGCACAGTCGGTTTTGTCCGTCCTAATTCACTCTGTCACAAGAAGTAACACCTCAGATTATCACAGAGTCGGTGCCAACTCAGGCTCACCCTGTCTGCCTGTGGCACAATGAGGCTTCCACTCATTTAACTCACAAAAAAATAACAAAAAAAAAAAAATGTTGGCATCACGGGAGACATGCTTTTTTTTTTTTAAATACATTTATAAAAGAATAGATTTCAAAACATATAATAAAATATATGTGTTTGTACAACCTTCAGAAATTATCAAGTACATTATACGTTGACAGTGACATTTTCTGTCATAGACTATTGTTACAAAGGGGCATAAAGACCGGCTGATAAATGACAAAGTCAAACCAAATCTCTGCCGTATGGTCACATTTTGTGAAGTTTTTTTTTACTCCCAAAATGTATAAATGTGCGTTATGAGATATAGATCCACATCTCCTGCTGTTGACTAATGTTGTGGTCTGCGATGCCGTAGCTTTATAAGTTGTCCATATTTGTGTACTGAGTGACTTCTGAGCGCCGACATCTGATCTGATTATCTTTGAATCTGAGTTAACGGCTGAACGCACCGTGGTAGAAAAATCTATTTCAGCATCTTAATTACTGGTAAGTCATCTTGATTAGAATTGTATTGATATAAAAACATAACAAGAAAGCAGAGTTGTTTTTTTTTAAACTATATCCAATGTAATTTTTTACTCCCAAGCTTGGTTTTGAGACGATATCTGTACGCTTGCATGTCGGAGCAAAAACCTCCAACACAGTTTGGACTGTTTCTTTAACATCTACACTAGAGCTGCACGTCACTGGGTGCTACTCTACACACCACCAACAGTCAGCTACACCGTCACAACATGACCCAAATCTGCTACCTTCCCCACATCCTCGAGCTGAGTGACCAGAAAAACTGAAATATTAAATATTTACAGAGTCTCCACATGCTCAGAGCTTCTGTAATCCCACAAACGTGTTGCACCCTTGTAATGAACAGGGGGAATTTCTAGTCAAAATAGTAAATATTACACTTCATTATGGTGTAAATTCCTCTCACTTCAGTTATTTATACAAAATCTGAAAATGTGTTTATATACTCAAAAGGTTAAAAAAAACAACCACATATAATCTGGTATTTCTGTGTTTCTGGTCTCTCTGTGGATGTTTATATGAAAACGATACTAAGTTTTGGTTTCTATACGCCTGGTATTAACATGCACTTCATACTAACATTTACAAAAAAAATACCCAAACTGGATGTCCTTTAAGTAATCATGAGACAGGAAAGACAAACACCACTAAGAGTGAAGTATTATTGCTAAATTAATTTCTGAGAAATCAAAATATGCACATGTATTCAGACAAACATTTCAACTGTTGTTGATGTTCCCGGAGTTTGATTTTGTTGCAGCACTTGACCCACGGAAGTTTAATCATCAGCTCGATGAGATGTGGGCATCTGATCTGATCTGATCTGATCTGATCTGATCTGATCTCATCTATCTTAAATTATCTTTGTAGCTTGTCTCATTTCATCTCACCTGGTAATTTCTAAAAGTGCAGTAACAGGGGTCTCTTCCTCCTCCTTCCCTTGTGTGATCATTAGAGAAACTTAAGAGGCTCATGCTGTTTTCAGAAACTTTAGAATTTATTTTTAATATCCCATAGATTTATTGACCCAGACCCAGTTAGTGTTAAAGTAAAATAAGTAGCTATCACGCTTCAAAGTTTGATGTGTAATTATATATGTGCCATTTCATAGTTGTTTTTAATTCTACACTGCAGCAAGAGTTTAAACAATAAGAACTTTAAGTTTGATTCCCGACTCGATATCATGTTGCAAGTGAGTACACTAAGGTGTTTCTACGATATAATTATGCCGTTACTGTGCTTGTTAATACCAGGCATGTGGGAAAGTGGGTGTTTGCACAGTTTATTTTTAGTCTGAATGCATCCATATCTCCATACTGTACCGAGCCACAGATTGGGAGCAGTCGAGGTTTCGCTTTCGAAGCTGAATATGTCGCTTCTGTTAGACTCTTGGATCATTCCTGTCCACGGTTAACGTGGCGATTTGTTTTCCCAGGTGGAGGCACGGGTTGGTGAAGGTAAAAATTAACTTGTTAAATGCTGAATTCAACCAAACAATGCTCAGTAAGTGAAATAAACATGCACTTTGTAATCAACAGTTTGTTGATATCTGCCGTTTCCTCTTTTGAAGAGGTGACAATCCCATTTTAATTTAGTTAGCAGGTAATTAACACATCCAGACACGTGAGGAGATTGAAAGCACAGAGCTGAAGAAGGAATGTGTCAAGATGAGAAAACACATCAGAACCTGAAAAACACCTCTCATTCTCCACTTTTACTGTGTTTCAACAACCATTCAGTATCAAATATGTGGGATTACAATACAAGTATTCTTTTATATCTCAGGGAATCATGTTTTTGATTGTATTTTTCTAGCTTATGGGACTGCCCTGATTATTATAAAAAACAAACAAAAACAAACAATATCACGAGGCCAAAACCCAGTGTTACAATCCTCTCTGGATAATTCTCCGTCCGTCATTTATGAATGAATCCTCGGACTGTTAGCGGCTTTAACAGTTTATTTCATTCTCTTGTTTGAAATGGACTGGAGTAAAAGTGTAAAATGAGTCTTTCCATGCAAGTGGGAGGTGTTTATATTAACACTTAATTTACACCGTGACATCATTTCCACTGCAGAGTATAGGAAAACAAAATATTCATAGCTCATGATCACATTGAGTGAATTGTTAATTAACGGTAATACAAATAAAAGAAATTAATTTGTCTTTTTAATAAATTAATGTGATGTTCAAGTCAACCCTTGGCTTTCCTGTCATACACTGCATGCTGGGATCTCAGTTCAGGCTGCGTACAGTGTAAGTCTGTAAATAGAAAGTGTAAAGCCACTGGCACATGTGAGCCATGCATAAACGGTCCTGCATTCAAAAAGCTCTCAGAAACTCCATGGAGTTTTTTTTTTTCTCTCACTTATGGATGAAGCATAATAAATTCAAACCTGCTTGGTGTTACATTTGAACTCACCGACAGATCCTTTGGCTGCGATGGCCACCGTCTCCAGGAGGACCTGAACGATACCGGCTCGGACTCGCGGCGTGTTCCTGTTGTGATTGTCCAGGTGGTTCAAAACCTGCTGGATGACGTGGTGCGAATGCTGAGCCTAGAGAATCACACAGAGATACAGATTATCTGACATTTCATCCACTATGATCATGTCTGACAGAAAAAAAAAAATGAAAGAAACTCTGCAACAACTTATTTTTTAAAATAAAAACAACAACATATTATTGTTGTAATCTGAGGGCTTTTGGATTTTAAACCAAGGGGCAGTCTGGATCGGTGTTAGCTTAAACTTAAAATAAGTGATCAATGAAGACAACTACAGGTGCAGTTTAGAATTATTTCGTCCAACAAATGAAGTGCTCTGCACTTCAATAGGGGATTCTACACTTCCCTATTTCACATGGCTATAAGTCAATGTCATTTAGATTTTCATTGGTTGAGTTATTGCTATGTTTCTTCACTATTTAAATGTTACGTGTGCCATACCTGGATAGAGTACATTATTATTCTGAAGCAGGAGACAGCAAACTCATTGGGGTCCCACAGGTGATGGTGGTCCAGGTGGCTGAAAATGGGAGACAAATAAAATAATTATTATTTTCTAATAACTCAAGTTCAAGTTTATTGGCCATTTATGGGTATGGGGTATGAAAACCACATTGGAAAAAAAAAAAAATATGTGCAAGGAGCTCAGAAAGTGTGCTGTCAACATATAAGAGACAATTCACGATAAAAAAAAAAAAACAATCAATCAGTGCCACATACAATTTCTATCGGGTAAAATGCTGTACAATAAACAGTCCATATAAAGTTTTAAGTCATCACTGCTTGTGGAAAGAAACTGTTCGAATGGCGAGTAGAGGAACATTTCATAGAACAATATCTGTTTCATGAGGGAATCATTTGCAAGATGGCCCCGGCAGGTTGGCCTGAGGCGTCATTTACGATTTTTAGAGCTCGATTCAAGACGCTGGCTTTATGTGTGTACAAAACTTGATAACAGGAAGACATGGTTAACAGTCCAACTTTACTCAGTAGTTATTTTATTCTACTAGCAGTTATCACACAAAGCAGTGACTGAGCCTTTAGAATACAGGGTCTACTGAAGCACTTTTTTTTCTGTAATTCAAGTAAAGCCAGCACGACAAAAATAATATCCTTTAAGTCATGATCCTACACCTCACCAACCTTAATGACCGATAGACACGTATCATTACATAATTCAGAGGACAATCTGTTAAAAGCGTGAAAATACTGAGAATATCTAAGATTTTCTACCACTGATCTTACATGCATGGCGCTGGTTTGAACTCAAAGCTGATGGTGTGGAGATGAGACACAAGAGGACAAAGGTTTTAGTCAACACCGCACAGGAGTCAGAGATTACTTCACTGACTTGAGAACAACAGATTTCCTCATTCCTGAGGGAGGTGACCTGCAGCGTGAAAGTAAACTCATCTATAAGATACATCTGCTATTTACGCCTGCATGCAGGCTGCACATTTCTCCCACATGCTTACAGCAAGGGCATTATATAGTCCGAGCAAGAAAAGTGGATGCAAGAATTATTGAGTTTGATCCAGAAATAGCCAAGAAAGGCGAGATCACAGTACATGGAAATAACAAGACAGATGAAAATGAAAACATTTGTATTTCTGGAAGTGAATGTAATACAGAGTACAGAGTGGTGTAGTGGTTCGAACTCATAGGGAGAAAGTCCCTGTGTATTACCGTTTCCTCACACAGTCCAAAAAACTAATTTAATAGTTGAAACATGAACCTCACACTACCAATCAAAAGTTTGGACACACTTTAATCTATTGGGAAGATGACGTTCTCATGAATCTCATCCTGAGAAGGACAAGAGTGATCCAAGCAAAGGATGGTTACCTTGAAGAATCGAAAATCTAAAATAGGTTTTGAATTATGTCACTTTTTTTTTTGTTTACAACAATTAAATGTGTTCATTCATAGTTTTGATGCCTTCAGTGAGAATCTACAATGTAAATTTGACATTTGACTGGTAGCATATAATAACTTCATGAAATGTGTCTTTATGCATTTTAGTGAAACATTTCACAAGGGCAAAATCACTGGCCGCAGTTTGAACCTCCGAGCTGAAAAGCGGAAGGATTGTTTTCCACTTGAAGATAAGAGCACGTAAGAGAGCCGGGAGCTAAGATCCAGGGGAGAAAGACAACATCGAGTGGTGAGACTTCAAACGCAGTGCAGCTGCTTTCTGACTCTATAAGACGGTGTTTGTGTCTGTGCAGCCCGATTTCATCCTCCACAGAACAGGATTCATTTAACCAGTCGCAGCAACACAGATCTGATTTTCATTCAGGCTGTTTCTTGCTGCCGAGTTCTGGAGATTTTCACGTTAAAAATTTTGCAACTACAGTGACAATCTGATGAAAAGCCTCAGACTCAGCTCAGCTGGAGGCCGACTGACGGATCACTTAGTTGTTTCATAGTGTTTGATCATAGCAACATTGTGTTATGATGGGTGAAATGAAGAAAAAAAAAAAGAGGCTATTTTGATCAGTTGAATAAAGTTTGATTTTAGTGTCTGAGCAGAATATGAGGTAAATAAACCACCTCGGGATTGCTAAGTTTAACTCTCTAAGTTTGAGGCATGATTAAAAAGGATAAGGCAGAATTTGAAGTTGGGTAAATCAAATCAGAGAGGGATGAAATGAGGAAAAAAAATGATACGGAGGCAGGGAAGAAGACTAGATGGAGAGGAATAGAAAGACCATT
>OMNM01007387.1:4913-16641 GCA_900302745.1 Parablennius parvicornis
AGAAGGGGGGGGGGGGGGGACAAAGTCAAGTCATTTAATATAATGACTGAACATGCCATAGACACCAATGCTCATCATGAACCTATATAATAACATGAAACGATGTGTGATTGTAAAATCGAAATTGCCCAGCTTTGTCTTGACCTGTAAAGGCCCGCGGACACAACAGCATGCCTTTAGCTTAGCTATATGCTTTTTCACTTTTACAACTTTAGCTGCAATACTTTGCAACAAATCACTTTGGTAAACACGGAAATAGTATACTCGCTTGGAGTAATACGCGTATAAACCACGTTACATCCCAACATAGCTTTCAAATACAACAATAAGAGTTGTGTATGTGCTAGTAAAATATAGCCAGCAGAGAGGGTGCATGTTAGCATTCCGACTTTAAATGCCAGTTTTCACGTGTAAAAGCGTTTAAAACCATCACGCCGATGTGTCTTACCTCGTCACTTTTCCGTTTATTAGTGCGGGAAACTAAAACAGAGGTTTATTTTTCAGAATGAAAGAGTCGCTCCAGGTCGATTGTTGGCTAATGTTAGCTCGGCTAATGCTATCTGTGTACCTGAGCCAGTTTGCGTAGTTCTGTGAAAAACATCCCCGTTTACCTTCTTTATCGTCCGCCTCGGAGTGAAAAGCGACCGTCTGCGGCGTCTCAGTTGCCGCTGGTTGGACCTATTCACACATGCGGGCTATAATGACAGGATAAGGTGACATCTCTGAGTGTGGGCTGGCTAGCTGTGTGTAGCTCTCGGCCTCTTCCTTTCTTCCTTTGTTGCCTGTTGAATTGTGGGAGCAAAGCGAGACGCAGCGAATCACACGCAGCAGCAAGTTTCACATCCCGATAACAGACGCCCCCCAAAAAACAGAAATAAATAGGAAAAAGCAAATTTTTCTCTTGAAAAAAATAAAGGAAAAATCCATAAAAAGCTGATCTTTGTATATAATTAACAACATGTCGTTGCCATCCATCCAATGTAAAATAAAAACAAAGTATTTTTCAATGTTTTTAATTAATTAATAAACACACTTGGCCATTTTCATGCTTTTCAGTATCTGTTTAAAATATACTATTTTATATACGATTGCACTATTTATAAATTTAAAAAAAGACAAGTTACTCATTGAATAACATACCATTAAAAAGGCACAAAGAAACCACTAAATTGGGTGCAGATCTGTTTCTAAAATTAGAAAAACTAAATGAGGTGTTGCAGCTCTCACAAAACTCACTATTTCAGATTCTGATACTGATTCTGATTCTGAATACATCATCATGAATAGAGAAGACTTGACAACAAAAGACTAGATAACATAATGTTTTATTTGTCTCGCAATTGGGAAGTTTGCATTGTTGGTTCAACAAGTGGACAGTAATAAAACAGTGGCAAAGGAATGTGAACATTAATAATAAAGTATTGAAAACGATAGCAACAGTTCCAAAAACTAGAATAGAATAGAATAGAATAGAATAGAATAGAATAGAATAGAATAGAATAGAATAGAATAGAATAGAATAGAATGGAACAATGCCATGTTTAAACAAAGTCCTGACTTTCATAATACAATAGGTTAGATGTCTCTTGAAATGTGTTCTATTTCTTTTTTGTTATAAATAGAGAAATCAATTTTTTTTCACTAAAGAAATTGAGATCAGCTTTAATGGGTTAGGATAACAGTAGATGTAAATATTTGGGGTAGTGGTTAGTGTTACTGCATCATTATGAGACCCTCCCTGGTTTGTCCAGGCTTGCAGAGCATTTCGGTTATGAGTGGACTTTGTTCTTCCAGCTTGCCTCCAGCTATTATCAGCATGACCTCAGCTCCCCCCTCAACCTCTCTCAGTTCAATAATGTTGTATAAAAGATAGATGGATGGATGACTGTATTCTCAAAATCCTTGTGTACAGAGGTCAGTCGAAAGAGACTCAACAAATTGAAATGAACAAAAAAAAGTCTCTTGAAAAAGAAAGGGTTCTCCATAGTTTCCCTCACAGTTTTGACATTTAACAAGAAACTAAACAGTCTTGCAGTGCCACATGATATCTCAGAATTTTGTATTTAACATCTTTACAAATGTCTGGTTATAATTTTTCATATTCAAATGTTTCATTCTATAAAATCACTGTTACAAAATGCACAATACAAGCATCCATATTAACAATAATAAAAAAAAACACAACATAAGAAGATTTAACTTTAAATAAACTGCATTCTTAATTAAGTATCTTATAATTGTCTTACATTATTGCTACATGGTCCAGTCTGTCATCCAAATAGTCATGTTTTGTTGGTTTGTTGGTCCACAAAGGTTCATTTACACAAGCCGTCTCCACTTTGTTTTATTCATCCCATTCCTCTTGACTGACCGTGATAACATTTATTGTATTTTGCTACAACTTATACAGATTCAGACTCAAAAGTAAGATTGATGATCCATAGAACACATGCTTTCTTTAATTTGCTTGCTATTTACATCATACAGTAAATAAAGTTCTCTCTGTGTAAAAAACAAATCATCCCTCTATTCTCCATTACAGAAGTCATATAACAGCAGAAATATCAACCACTATTTCTCCCTCTCTAATGCAGGCTGTGCTTAGCCTTTATGCAGAAAGCTCCTTCTAATTTGTATTCGGGAAACATCAAGTTGGCTCGCAAAGTATTTCCAAGTATTTGATACCGCAGCTAAAACTTGAACTCTGAAATGATACATTGGTTGCCTAATTAGTGTCAGTATTGTTTTAAAGTAGATTGTGTTTACCACTGCCAGGCTAATTTGGTCCATATACTGAACATTACATTGTTTTTTTTCCACACTGTCAAGTGTATGGCAGTCCTTCCCCAACCTGCTTAGGGCAGCTGCGTGCAGACAGGCTCTATGCAAAGACGCTAATTACCAGACCCTATTAGGGTTGATCAGGCTGCCTTCACTTGATGTGTTAGCACAGGCAGAGGGGGGTGGGGGGACTGGCGGGTGGAGGAGGAAGAAGAAGGGGGTGGCAGCACTTAGATATAACACCAAGGACACTGGGAAACGAGGATGCAGTGTTTCCACAAGCTAAATTAGACCTGACAAACAAAGTTTAAGTGTGGTTGAGATTTGTTGCCAGACAGTAAAAACAAGTAAATATTCAGCAGTGGGAATAACCCAGTCTGTTTAATACAGACAGGGTAAACAGATCAAATAGTTACTAATAGCAGGCTGTTTGGAATTTACATAAATCTTGCTCTCGTAGCTTGATGGGAGCTGAGTAACCGCACAATGTTATTAAACAGGCACGTAGAACAACATATGAGTGCCTCAGGACTGTCCCTCTTCACTCTCTCTCCATATCAATATTTCCCAAAGAATTTGAATTTATGTAAAAGCACGAATCAAAATATTGAATCACAAGTCAAGCCAGAACATTGTACACACAGTGCTGGCCAGCCACGCTGCTTAATGAGACACCCCCTGCATGTGGGGAGGGGGCGAAGCTCCTCGTGTATCATCTTAATTTTAAATGAACGCTGTATCAGCCATAAATTATTTGCACAATATGTCTGCTCTCTGCTCATTTTGACTCAGGCCTCTGACTTGACTCCTCTGCCGACGGGGGATTTTGTGGGGCCCCTCAGTGCCCACCTTCATATCCTCAACACTTGCAGCGGAGCGGAAGACGGGTACAGCAGGCATGTCAGACAGAGACAGGGCCAGCGGGACCACTTGAGGTTTTGTTTTAGGAGTGACTGTGGAATAACACGGGAAGCGTTCGCCTCCAAAACACAGTCTGAACAGTTATAGAGAGAATGAGCCCTGCAGCAAAGCTTCCGCAGTTCTAAATCCATCTATACATTCACTTTTCCCCTTCCTACAAGTTGTATAAGGTCTTCAAAGATTTGCATTAATTACCATTACACCAGCTGTGTCCATATACAATGTAATGACTCAGCTTTAGAGCTCAGTCCAAACAGCTGCCTGCTTAAAACAATGAATAAATTGTCCATGCTTGCGCTACTTCTTTGGGTCTCTTGTAACATCACCCTTCATTTCACATTATTAATTCTGCTTGTAACTCTTTTTATTTTGTTGCCATATGGGGTGCTGTATTCTGGACAATTACAATAATGATATGGTTAATTAGGTGAGTTGACCTTGTATTATGCATGAGAAGCTCGCATTTAACACTTTTGCTCCTGTGAAACATTTGACGGCACACATGTGGCTTTTAGCGCAGTTTTTCCCAAAAAATATTAGGTTGAGACTTGAGTGTGAAACTAAAATAATAAAGGACTCGTTATTCTGAAAGCATAGAGGTGAAATAGAGGCTTAAAATTATAAAGGTTTTCAGCTTTAAAAATAACCTAAAATGGATAGCAATATGTTACTCTACACAATGATCATTGGTTGGAGCCTTTCCCTGCAGACTGGTGAATAGCTGCAGGAAGCCACAAAATAGCAGACAAACATTGGAGATGTGGTAAGAACATGCAAACTCCTTGTTTAAAGGTTGAATCACCCACTGGGTTTGAACCACAACATTTAAGCAGTGAGGCAGAAATACTAACCAACATATCACCATGCTACTTCTTTTTTTAAACATTTAAACAACCCTATTCATTATCTTCACAGAGAACTTTAAAAAGTGTTGCACATTTTGTGAAGTAGCATTGTAATAAGTGTCTCTTTGAGTATAGAGAGAATCTTGAATTTATAGGCTCTTGTTATTGCTACTTAATGTTAGGAAGCTATTTAGTTTGCTTTAAATGAATGCAATGGTTGCTACTGTGAAAAAAAATGCTTCCATATTGATATTGTTATATTGAGGATTATCATTCACAACACTGTGTCAGGCTATGCTGTATGTATTTCAACTGTTTAGCTGTAACCATCCCCACATTGGGGAGGTTTTAGATTGCCTCGATTTCCTCTCAGAGATCACTCTAGCATTCGTTAACAGCCTGAGGTGGTTTCTCCCAAATGAGAAGCCTGAAAAAATAAAATAGCCATAATGAGCAATTGTTCATATTTATGTTAAAAATATTCAGACTCCTTCAAATCTCATAAATTAAAGGTGGGAAGTGAATAAGTTCATGCACTTGTAGAATACGGAGTTGGTGGGGTTGGGCAGCAGTTTAAACTCATTGAGAACACTTTTCGTTTTTGATGTCGTTGAGGAGTTTGTATGTTTTCCTTGTGCACATGTGGGGTTCTGGAGGTATTCTGATTTCCTGATTTCTTATAACAGTCTAAAAAGAGTCATTTGAGGTTAATTGGTGACTCTCAATGAGAAATGAGAAATTGGGTATATTTGTCTGTCTCTCTGGGTCCCCCCACTTTCATCCACAGTCATTTGGGATCAGCTCCAGCCCCCTGAGGCTCTGAAAGTTGGATAGAGTGGTACAGAAGATGGCTAAATGAATGGATATTGAACAGAAAAAAAAAACCCAGTGAATGTTTGCACTTGAGGGAAAAAACACACATTACCACAATGCAAGCATACAGAACTGAATCTCAATCCATGTTTTCATTTATTTACACTTAGCTTATTGTCCGCAGCTCGAGTTAATAAACAATTCAAGACATGTGTCTGCTGTCAAACAGTGAACTGATGTCCTCTTTGTAAGTAAACTCCACTGCTACCACAAACTCCAAGTCTGACCTCAGGCGCTTCCAATCCAAGTAAAGAATACTTCCTCACCTGTTTGAATGTCCAGTCTCTGTCTCTGTCTCTGTCTCTCTCTCTTTCTCTCTCTCTCTCTCTCTCTCTCTCTCTCTCTCTCTCTCTGTATGTTTGTTGTACAGCTGCAGGATGTTAAAAAAAACAAACATTCATGGAAACTCAGTCCTGTATACTGTATCAGACACCGAGAGAACTGGAATACATTTTTAACCTCCACAGGTCAATGGACCCTCTGGCAGGTCCATCAATATGACTCATGTTGTGCGGACAAGCTCTGTTCCAACCCACAAACCTTTATTTGAAATTCTGGTCCAGATGCATAGCTTTCCAAACACAACAAATATGTCCTACAACATCGACAACATGTGGGT
Organism: Parablennius parvicornis; assembly: GCA_900302745.1. Lineage (NCBI taxonomy): Eukaryota > Metazoa > Chordata > Actinopteri > Blenniiformes > Blenniidae > Parablennius > Parablennius parvicornis. The sequence goes on from OMNM01007387.1 coordinate 10,953, forward strand.
AAAAAAGAGCATCGCTCTCAAATTAAAGGTGAAATCAATGCAAATTTGATTCAGATGAGATTGGAATATTGAACTCATCATGTAATATATGAGGTGTATTAAACCCCAACTAAAATATTGTTGAAGGTGTAAATTAAACAGGGTACAATTATTTGCAGAACTGTCAAAATGATATTGATGTAAACATTGATGTTAAAAGTAAGACATTTGAAAATAGCATGAAAAAGTATCAGTTTCAAATTTACACTTCTAAAATGATTGGTTTAGATCCATGTTTTCTGTGTTTGATTACTTGCATTGTCATAAAACTAATGCCTGTAAATGTTTGGGATATAAGGAGACCAATTGCTGGAGATTTGTTTATAAATGTGCATGTCATTTCAACTTGTATTTGCTTTTTAGATGTTTAGCCCTGGAAATCTGTGTGGCTGACAATGATAGTGAGGAAGAAATTCTGTCCATTTGAAGAATGATGGGGAAAACTAGATGGATGATGTAGTTAAGTACCTGACTCCTGTTACAATAGAACAATCATGGATTATGAATTTCCCCAAACACTTAAAAGTGTCATGGTGACAGCAGAATATGTAGCATGCATCTAAATTAATTAAGGTCTTAAATCCCTGTGGAATCCTGAAAAGCTGGTCGATTATATTATTAATATTATTATATCATATTTTGATTTGCTAACTTTGTTAATTATCACCCTGTCAACAGATCATATCCATCTCTCGCCTGAAGTGTGAGATCTTGTATAAGTGGATTAAATTACACTAAGAGGGTGAAAGTTGTGTTGCGAGGCAATGCACATCAACTTTGATTTTTGAAAACATCAATGTTTGACAAGATTAATTCAATGACAGGATAACACGGTTGCTGTCATAACTTCATTCAATATGTCAGCAAGCCAAAAGCCGTATGAGATTCTGAAAACATGCCTTCAAACCTTGATGACACTAGAAAGAGAAGCTGCTTCAGCTTGCTTGCATAACATTTTGAAAGCAGATGAGTGACGTGGGGCAATAAATGACATATCAGCTGGGTCGCATAGGGAGAAAAAAACCCTTTGACTTTTATTGGCTCTTGAACGACATTATTTATATGTGTTGGTCTGTTCTGCATCATTACAATACACTGGTTTCTGATTTTTTCCCATCAGTGCATTTCATGCAAGACAGTAATGATACACACTTTAAAAGAGACAAAACAAGAAGGAATGGATAATAAAGCAGAATTGGACCTCAGAAAAAAAGCACTAGGATATAGTGATATCTGAGACAAGAGAATTTGAATAAAATCCTGATCCTATTGACAATGTATGTGCTTTATACATCATCAATAAGATCAACAAGTTCGTCAACAAGTTCTTTAATTGAAATGCTGTCAAAGTCGTCAAACTTTTCACATTTGTAATCTGAGCAAAGTTTAGACCCTGAGCATCTTCTATGGAAGCCAAATGTCACCCTTTACCACTTGACCAGCCCTCATGGAAACCCTGAATCAAAATTTAAAATACTCTTATTAGTGACTTTATTGCATTTAAAATGGACACATCTTTCATAATATTGGTTGTGTATAGCTGCACTTTGGATAGCAGAGGTACCAAATGTTCCCTTGAAAAATTGGTGTTTCACAGTGGAAAAAACATGGTTAATGAAAAAAACTGTTTAGAATTACTTATTGACTAAACTTGAAAATGAAAAAAAATTAATGACTACGGGACAAGCTAAGAGTCTGAGAAAAAAGTGACACAGAGTAACAGTAGCTCAAAAAGATCACCTTAAAAACTACATTTATAAAGAGCTAATTTTTACAGAGCAAAACTCAAGCCATTTTAAATCTCAAATAACATTTTATGTGGTTCTTGGGGAAAATTAGTTGCTCACCTCTGGTGTAAATTGACTAAAATTACAAATAAATTATATTTTTAAATGACTTATGGTGAAAATTAACGTTTTCAGTTTGTTTACATTTTTTTTATTTTTTACTCACCAGTGTGAAATGTTGGCACTGATTGCGTGGTCTGTCAATTTTCCCGCACAGTTGCTGCTCTTGAAGGCACCTCGGTGAGATCTACCTGTGTGTTGTTTCAGTTTTCCCACAAAGCTGCTGTCCTTGAACGCACCGTGTCCTGACCTCCACAGGAAGTGCTGTGACGCCGGCGCGGCCATTGAAAACAAACCCGCTCACAGCCGCTGTTGACGTGAAGCTTTTAGACTCAATGCACACACCAGCAGTCGGTTTTTAAATCTTTTTTTGTAATTTTTTTTAATCAACTATACTTCCTATAGCACTACAGCGGATATGGAGTTATCCTCTCTCATAAAGAAAATGAGTAAGCTGAACTGTTTGCTCGGTTGGAAACGGACTTTTCCTAAACTTATGTCGTAGCTGCTTGCATGCTAGTTAACAGTAGTGACTCTTTGTTTAAGTTATTTTTTCACCTATTTATTGGTTTTACTTTGATATAACGTAGATGTAACACTCAAGAGATGCCTGACCATGAAACGTGCTCGTCAGTTTGATACTCAAAGAGCAAATCGCGTTGAACTCTGCTGTAATGTCAGTGTAATGCTGTTTTCCTCTAACCTCAGGTCACTCTCTGTTGGAGATCAGAGTTCGAGCCTTGAAGAACATCTTAAGTAAATTGGACCATTCCTTGATTTCTGTCCACGATATTGTGCAAGAAAAGATGCTCTTTGTGCATCTGCTGGAGTGGTTCAATTTTCCCGAAGTGCCAATGAAGGAGGAGGTCCTTGAACTGCTCTTCACCCTATCAAAGGTATTACAATGTTTTCACACTGGAAACTACACTCAGTCAAAATAAGTTATCAGAGTTGCTTTTATTATAGCATTTATATTCTAATATGGACAAGGCGGCTTTAAAATGCTATGTAGCAGTGATTGTTTAACAATCCGGCTTATTGACTCTTATTTTCTATCCATCCTCTATACTGCTTTATCTTAGACAGGTCATCATAAGAGACAGCCAACCACACACACTCACATTCACATCTAGAAACAATTTAGGGTCACCAGTTAACCTCACCTGCATAGTTTTGCACCATAAGAGGAAATTAAGGTACCTGGGGGGAAACCCCAACACACACACAGGAAGAATATTCAAACTCCACTCGGAAAGGCCTGGTATTTGGAACCAAGAGCACTAACCACTGTTCCACCATGCAGCCAACTCGTATTTTCAGTACAAAGTCATAATGAAAACATTATGTTACTGTGCAACATGAAACTATATACACAATGTACAAAACTTATGAAGTGGTTTAATGTGCTATGGCATGCTGTAGATGTTTTGATTTGTAACAAAAGCTTAGTATTGGGAATCAATGACTGATGCTTTTTTTTTTTTTTACATCTCTGCACAAAAATCCATTCTTTTTCTAGAATGCACCACAGTAAACATGCCAATGTTAGGACAAAATATGTGACTATAGCTTACTCTAACTAGTTTCATGCCGATACCACACTCTCCGTATTGTTCATTACGTGACCATTTGTTTTGTGTCTCTTTTGCCAAAGCATCCAAGTGCATCCCAGATGCTGAGAGACGTTGGGGCGGTTGACTTTCTCACCCAGCTTTCTCCTAATGTGGAGCCCAGACTGCGAGCTGTCATCGATGGTACCTTGGACCAGCTGTTCCAGCTACCTGAGCTGCTCCCTCGTCAGACAGTCGTCTACTCACATGGACCACCAAGTACTATTCCAACAGGTGTTACGATTTACGCCAAATATTTCTTTATGCTTAGTGTCTGTCATTTAGATACTGCTAAATGTTTGCAATACTATACTGAAGAGATTTGGGATGAGATGATGTATGTTGTAACTCTGAAAGCAGTCTGATAAATGCTTGTCATGTGGGAATGTTATCTTGTGACACATCTTTGTTGCAGCCCAAGAAGATGATTTACCTGAAGAGGAATGGCACAAAATGGGTTATTTCCACAAGAGCATGAAGGGCAAAACAGAAGAACCACCTCAGAAGATAGCAGGTGCCCCTTGCCTGAAATGAGCAATTACCTTTTGTCCAAAAAAAGCATAATAATGTTTTTAAACTGATGTTCACATTCTGTGTTGTGCAGTGCATGAATCTGTGAGATGTCTGAAGTTTTCTGTGTTTCCATGGCTGACCTTGACAAACACAGACAGGCACATACTTTCCTCTAATGAGAGGTAAGATGCAATGCCATAACCAATAATATATTAGACGTCTACTTAAATAAATAAACCAGAGATATGAATAATGCCAATTCACTTGATTAGGTCTATTATTTATCTTGGTAAGCACATAGCATAAATTGTTCCAAAGGTTTCTGACTTGTAAAGAATAAAATTAAGACTCCACACAGAATTATGTCCTTGATGGTCTCTGCATTCAGAATTATGGCCAAACCCACTTATTTCACCCCTCCACGAAATCCCTGTGAATTTACAAAACGTGTCTGATGTGAAGTTACTGAACTGTTCAGTTTGTCCTTAAAACCAGTTCTTTAGGTAAAAGCAATCCCAATCTGGTGCGTACGACATGTGAGCTCCTGTGTGACGTCATCATGCAAGACTTTCCTGCTGAGATCTTCCTCCAAAGGCCCAATATAGTAAAGGTACCTACCGCAGTGTCTCGACTGTAGAACTAAATATGAACATTTACACATATTTGCATGTTTTTCGATAATGACTAATATAACTACCAGAGAGAATTGATTTTATTATGACAATCGCTCTATTAATATATTACAGTAAAATATAAAGGAAATAAGGTGGCGCTGTGATTTAGTGGTTAACCTTCTGGCAAGCAGTGCACAAAGCAGTTTGCATGTTCTCAATGTGCTTTGGGTTCTCCCCATGTACTCCTTCTTCCTCCTAAGATCCAAACTTGTGCTTGTAAAATTGTGTTTCTAAATTGGTTGTAGGTCTTTTTCTATTTTATTTAAAAGTTCAATCCAATTGTATTTATATAGTGCCAAATACAACACAGTCATCTCGAGGGATTTTTTAAGAAAAAACCCCAACTATTCCACTTTTTTGTGTTATATCTCAATGATCTTACGCAGGCTGGTTGCGGGGTAACCAGAGACCTGCTGTAGTCGCTGTTGATCCTTTTGATTAAGAATTTAATGGATAGTGCTTTATTTAATTTGCTCTTCTTTGTTTTTGTGTCACTTCTTAAAATGCACAGGGATTTTTCTTCTTTTCATGCAGTATTGTATAATAGCTGCCACTGCTGACGTTTGACTTCAGTACTGACATCTTTATGTTCCAAAAAATTCCCCGTATTTAAAGTGACGCTTGAATCAGGAATGCGGAGAAGGAATTTTTAAAAATGCGAGAATAGAAGAGTCAAGGGTTGGTGCATTTTCCTCTGCTATCTTGTTTATTTACATCAATTAGATGCAATATATTGTTTTGAGCAGGTAGTGTAACCGATTCATAATGGATTTATTGGATGGTCACTCCAGCTGCTGTCGAAATAATAACCTGTCACATAGTGGCCTTGAACAAAACATCAATTTATAATTCTCTGTCCCTGATCTTGCAGGAGGCCTCTGGAGGTTTACTTTGCTCGACTAGGTATTAAATAGCTGCGAGGATATCGTTTTGTCCTGATGTGCGTCCTGCAGGGCGTGAATGTCCTTGATGGAGGCATTTTTTTTTTTTTTTTTTTTTTTTTTTT
>OMNM01007391.1:28659-42562 GCA_900302745.1 Parablennius parvicornis
CTCCCCCACCTTTCTAACAAACTGGAGTCCTCATCAAGGACAAAAGTAAGACTTTCTTCTTGATTGTACGCATTCACAAAAACACAGATCAGGATATGTGATACATGCTGAAGAAGAACAGATGAATTACAGTGATGTGATGGCTAAACATTAGCATTTGGTTGTATATTTTCATTTGCAATATATTTTTTTTTAAATAGTATTAGTCTGTTTTTAAAGGCCTCTGTATTCACTCGGGTCAAAGTTTCTTTCTACAAAAGAAGTTCTGTTTTTACTTTCAACTTTGTCTGAGAAATATTTGCAAACGACAAAATCAATAATTTTTTTCCAGCTGGTTACAATTACTCAAATAGGACGTTTCTGTAAAACGTCATTCAATGTTCAACTTGAACAACTTGGTTTGTTTGTTATATATGCAGGCTACTTCTTGACCATCACTCGACGCCTCTCTTCATGCAAATGTATGCATGAAAGCTAATTTGCAAAACCATCCTAATGACTTGACAGAAGATTATTTTTGGAGCCACTAATCGCAGCCTTGTTATCAAACTGTATAATTATGTTGTTGTTGTGCTTGTGTCCATCTGTCAAATGAGAGACCAAACTTTTTCTCCCCCTCCCCTTTCATGCCATTACTCTTAAAGTATTAACACATACCACTGCTTCCGCTGTAAACACTTTTTTTGATTTATGTCAATTGTAATTCTGTTGTTTGAATCATAAATTGTTTAACATTTGATGAAAATATGCCCTAATAAAGTTGGCACTCACCATTCTTGACTTAATTAAAAAGACAGTATGAGGAAAAAATTAATTAACATGTGATGTACTGTAAATAGTAAATCATAATGTGAAATCTGTACACCAATGGAAGCAGTAATAATGCTCATCACTGTATTTGTTTATTGCCTCAGGTAATTTAAAGCTTCTGCTTCCGGTCCAACTTCATCAGCCCCAGTGGTGAGGCACTTGCCAAGTGGTGGGTGTTTCTGATCACTTTCTGTCCATGAACAAGCAGTAAGACAAGAATTATTCCTCCAGTGAGGGCAGCTGCTCAGTTAAAGCTCATAAATGGTCAAGGTCCCCCAGAGAGGGCTTTTATGGGATTCAAAGTGAATGAACTGAAAAAGGAGCTCAACTCACAAATAGGTAAATTTAGAGAGTAAGTCATTTTATTAAACATATGTTGATCTGAACTTTATTTTACTTTTGCTTTCTTAAGTCCTTTTCAAGTGTTAACTTCAGTTACAATTAAACACATCTCAATTATATTTGTTACCTTTGTCATCAAGGTTTGACTGTCACAGTCAGAAAAGTTGGTTGGTGTTACTAGTTTTAATTGAATGCCTTTAATAACCTGCATCAAATGAGTCTTTTCAGTTTTTCCCTTAACGATGAGAGGTGAGCTGAGTCACTGACTGCCGTCTAGTAATTATCATGATGATCTTAACGAAGACATTTTCTGCTTTTAAGTCTTTAATGTGAACGGTTGTTTTTATGAATTCTGAAGAACAATTCAGTTTGCTAAAAATGGAACAGTATCAAATATATACTATAAAATGGGAACACTTACAGCCTAAAGCCAAACATCCCTGTTTGGAAGGGGAGGATCTAGAAAAATAGAGGGGGACGAGAGGGGTGCAGGAAGATTATAGGGGTAGCAAAATAGCAGACCTATGTATGCTTAATTTAATCACAGTTTGCTGAGAAATAGTATGAACACACTCCAAAAGGGCACAAGCTGCCATTCACAAACTCATACAGACATAGTTAATCACATAAAATCAATGTCCTCCATTTGAGGTTTCATGTGAAACGCTTCATATTAGGAATAAGTATGGTAAGACTAGGTGGGTTATAATCTCTTAATCAGTATCTCAGCCAGCACAATGCTTTCACTCTAATTTTGTTCAAAGGTTTGACCTCTTTCCTCTCCTGTCTCCTTTCCTCGCGACTCCTGACTCCCTCGCTTCACACTATTCACTTTACTAAACAACTCGGTGTCTTGTTGTGCCAGTGTTATCTTTTGTTGTATGCACTTTGGACAATGGGGATTCGCTCTCCTAAATGTCAAATTGACAATAACCTTTCTCTTAATTTGGTGCTGCCAACTGGGGTGGCATCAGGGGTGACATAACTTTCTTTTAGGGTGACATTTGCCACCCTATGCCACCCCAGTAGATCTGCCTTTGCTGGTAACCATGCCCTCTTTATGCAAAACTTAATATAAATGTACTTATTCTTATAGATCATGTGTATCTTATTGAAGGGGAAAGGAGGGGATAAGACCAAAGAGATAAACCTAGGATTGTAAAGTTCATCATGAGGTTTCATTCAAGGTAATAAAATGTCTTGCAAACAAACACAAACTAAGAGCATCCTTTAGTGCAGCGACAAATCTAATTATAGCTCAGGGGTCACATGCATCCGACTTTAATCATAGGTGAGCCTGACCTGTGTCATCCAAATAAACATTAAATACCAATAACTTAAAATCTCAAAATTTTCAAGCAAAGATTAAACAAGTCTGTTTAAAACTGACATGAGAAAAAAGGAACATTGTTTTATGTTGGTGTTCTGTCACCTATAGAAAATGCTTCCAATTGCTGTTAGGTTGAGGTCTGGGTTTGGGAGCCTTTCTGTGGAAAGTTTGCATGTTTTCCTCGTGCATGTTCAGTTTCCTCCAAGAGTCCAAACACATGCATTTAAAGTCTCTGACTTGCAAATCAGCTGGAGGGAGCTCCAGCCCATGAGATCCCAAGCTGAATGTAGCTGCTTTGAAGGTGGATGGAATTAATGTGGTTGAAAATATTCAGTTGATAGAACGTTCATTATTTTTACACTTGTACTATATGTTTGATATTCCAGAATTACAATGTTTTTTTTTTTTCAGATGCAGTCAGTAATTGAAACTGAAAAAAACTTGTAAATATTACAGTCAAAATAATATTAAAACAGTTTTAAGCTGTCCAGATTATGCCGTGTCCTCCTTCCATTGTTATCCGGGATATTGAGCTCAAACTCTTCTATAAACACTGTCACAAAGAAACATATTTTAACCGATGAAATAAAACACCATATGTTCTGGGGAATAGGTAAAGCTACAGATGAATGAAGGGTGAGCTCAAGAAAATTATAGTTATAGTTTCCATAAATGTAGTTCTGCATCTTAAACTGATATATAATATGTATGACCTTGTAATAAATTAATCACTCACTTCACATTTTTTTTCACAATATAATTAACCTACATTGTTGTAATAGAGAAAAAACAGATGACAATAAAGAAAGATAAGCCTCCCACAGCCTTGTACAGAAAGCAGCAAGCAAAAATGATGGCTCAACACGGATTTCTATAAACAATATGCTTTCTATTGGTAGCCCAGCAAGAAAGGTTTAGTTCTTAGGCCCTGTTTACACGACAACATTTGACGTGACAATACCTAATCAGTAAAAAAAAAAGCAGGTGCGTCTATATTGCAGCAGTGGGAACACTGACAACGATGTACTTAGTCTGCCGGATCACGGGAGGGCACTGTTGCTTGTTTCTGTAATGAAACTACACCAACGTGTGTGCAGAGAACAACACGCTATAAATATGAACAAAATGGAGAGAACCCGACATTCATATAGACTAATGATTAATCGGATACTATCAGGGGTGAGTTTACACTATTAAACTACCAATATGGACAGTAAAATTATAATACGGACCGCGAGTCATACGACTACGGGTCCGCCATGTTTGTTTACAGACGCATTTAGTATTTTTAATGCGAGGGGAGGAGGAGAGTTGCACAGGCGCAGTAACAGCACTTTATAGCCTCCGAAGGTCTCTGCAGACGGGAGTCGCGACCGTGAAAGAAACTTTCCACCTTAGGAGCCGGCATAAAAACTTTGCGGTTATAGTGGATCCGTACACTGCTGTCATGTAAATGGACCCCCTAAAAGTGAAGAAACGGATACACTCATATTTGTTGTCGTGTAAACGGGGCCTTTTTAGTTTCTGAATTGTAGGTTTGAAGACATATTTCTTTTTTGCAGACCTTAGCTTTTCATTTTCTTGTAGTACGGAAGAATGAGTGGAGATTTAAATTCAAGTAACTTTCCTCTTTTTGTACCTGAAAGCACCCTGCTGGCCCAGTGTGAGACGTGTGTTGTAAGGCATGCAGAGACAAGACGACTTGCATTACCTTCCCATGTCCGTCCCTTGTAAACCATGCAAGGATGTGTTAACCAAATGGGCCCCACCGGCTGTCTCCAGGGGGTCAGTTTGCTAAGTAGTAAACCTGTGTTCTGTCAGGTGTCATTAAGGTCCAGCAGGAGTCTGAGGGGACCTGTCACGACTAGGAGTAATGGATGTCTTCTTCACTGATTGCTAGCAGGGATGGAGTCAGCACAAACAGCAAATTAGAAGTGACATCTTGATGGAGGCAAAGCAGGAGGCACAGCTGGTCGCAAAAGTTAAGGCCCAAGACAGGAGAGGTCCCGACGAAAAACATAAAATAAAAGCAGTTGAGTTGAAAGGAAGGAAGAGATGTGTCTAAATACAGAGCACACTCAGAACTCTTTCAGGGGGTCTTATAAATAGTGGATAGAGTATATCCTTATAATATTTGCTCTTTCAAGATAATGAAATCGGGAACATAGACACCAAAGTAACTGATTGGCTGTCCTTGAGCAGCTGGGGGTCGAGTGCGTTGCTTCGAGTTTTCATGAAAGGGGTTTGTGAGAAAGTGGGAAGCATTACTCATTCAGTCTTCCTGCACTTATTCGCACAGCTTGTTTTAAATAAATGATCAGCCAAGACAATAAAAGGGTGACAGAATTGTTGTCATCCTTGAAGTCAGAGGTTTGTTGTGATGCTGTTGAGAGGATCTACCAACCAGGGAAATATCTTTATTCTCTCAGGTTCATTGCCCACCATCGTTAATGTTGAAGAGCAGCAACAGTGCTGTGTTGGGCAAATGATTACTGTACCATCACAGTGTCACCGACAACAAACAGCTAAGCAACAATCACAACAACATCCTCAATCACTTCAGGCTAATAACACAGAGAAAACAACATCAAGGGAATCGCTCAGTGTCACTCAGCAGCCTCAGGGCCAGATGAGCTCAGGAGCTGACATTATGAAATGGATTAGATTTGAGACCAATTAAAAATGAATTGCTTGAAATGAGCGCTGACCCTCACCGAATTGGATGCCAGTGATCTCATTAGGCTGGCTTCTCAGTCGGTGTGAGCCAGCAGCTGGAGAATCGGCCCACCTGACACCCCGTCTGAGAGGGGGGGGACCCAGAGGGCTGCTGCCTGCTATGGGCTGAGGATTACATCTCCTTGAAACATGTGGCATGTGTACATCGTACTGTTTGTTTTTCCATAAATTACTCTGTACGTGCATCTATGGACATTTTGTGTGTAACAAAACCCTTGGACACTTTCATTGTTATTTAGATAGTTATGTTTAGTTAGTAACATGTTTTCTCAAGGTCTAAAGCAAGCCTTCGCTGGTTGTGCCAGAGGACTCCAAGAGGGTACAGCAATGGGAAAAATGTGGTGGTCAGGGGAGTAGTTTTTTCTTTTGATTTTGGGAAATAAATTAAGATTAAAAAAGAAATAGGTGGAGAGTCAAACTATTTGTCATTCTATCAAGCCAAACGTTTTTTATGACTTTTTTTTTTTATTTTTTTTGTCGAGTTAAAATTTTAAAATGGGCTTTCATGCAAAACTATAAATGTAACATGTGCAGTCTATTTTTAAAGTTTTAGAATACTTCTTATAAATAGATAGATACATAAAGGAGACATATAACTGTTAACTATTGTACCTTACAATGTGAAAAAGGTCTGGTTATCAAATATTTAGTCATAAACTGCTACTTGAGACAAAACATGCCTGCATGCATGAATCTGAGGGAAGACTCATCCCTCAACAATTTCAGAAGCACTGGGTTAGTGACTGTGTGCTCAAAGCACTTATATAGATTTATTTTTCATTTGATAATAAAGTTCTAATGAAGCTGAGCCTCTGTTTCATTGTCAAGTTTTAGTTTTCATAATTACACTTTTGTAGATTAGCTGCCTCTACTTCCTAAAGCCAACAAAAAAACAAGTCATAATTGTTTCGTGAATCATGTATTTGCAACAACAGAATGTGACATATAAAAATAAAAGTGAGATTCACAAAAAAATCTCCCAATCCTATTAACACCAAACATAACACAAAGGCACAAATAAACTTGCTGCCCCCCACACTGTTAAAACAGACTATAACAACTGTAAACCCTGCACAGATCTGTGGCACAAACTTTTACTGTAAAAAGTTGGACATCACTGTTCTGTGGATTCGTCTTTCTCTGACCTGCCAATCTCTCTGCCAAACATCTCTGTGCATCATGAGCAATTAGCTACTTGCCATGTCGACAGACTGTGTTTTGATTGAGCATTGAGTGTCAGAGGCCTTCATTAATGAAAGTGCCTTTGTGACATGGTTAAAAAGAAAAAAAAGAGGTTTAAAGGAATTCATCCTCGACGGGTACATGCATACAGATGGTAAAAGAACGTGAGCCCCAGATGAGTCATGCAGCATGTCTTGCAGTCAGTGGTTCTCCCTGCTTATGCCCCAGTAACACACTGTGATCTCTGGGTCTGGGGTGCAGAGCAAGGCTTCTCTCTTAATGGCCACTTTCATTTAGAGAGAACAAGCTGTGAAATTTTGATTAGTCTCTGAAGTTTCATTGGCTGAGTCGTGGTATGTCTCTGAGACTCTGATAATCTTTCACTGTTATTTGATTGTTTATACCTATAAAATAAAGTGATTTAAATACAATAAAATCCAGTTTTGCATTGCAAAACTGTGGTAATGTTTTCATATTGTACAGGGTTGTATGTAATTTCCATTTGCAATGACACAGTAAGTTTAATTTCAGTGTGGAACCACAGTACAGTAAAAAAATCAGCCGGGCTATCTGTGGATTTTTCATGTGGCACTCGAACTGATGGACACGTCTGCGTCCCCTGGGAAGTCTGTTAATGCATTTCCAAGGACATTTGCTCCTGCTCTGAGTGGCTCAGAGTGGCAACTAACCCTGACACTCGTCAGTGGTCCAACGGAACCTGCATGAGACGGTTCTTGCTCTAGGAAGCGCAGGCCCATTAAAAATGGATAGATCAATATATAAGAATACACGCACCTCCGGCTGTCTATGCTAATATGGTGAGCAAGGGGAGTAGCAAAGGATAAGAGGTTGGAACAAAAGCAACACAAGATAAAAGGACAAGAGCAAAGGAGAGAGCCAGTGAGTCCATAAGGAGATAAGTGGAACAAGGTAAAGGAGTGGAAGAAGGTAAAGAATGGGAGCAAAAAGCAGGTGGATCAAATATAAAGGAGGTGGAGTGACATAAAGGAGAAACTTTTAAACCAATGTTCTGTTTATATCACCAAAGTTCCACTTCACTTTTTTTTGTGAAAGTATGTCAAGACAATTTGTTTTAAAAGAAAATAAAGTCCACTTGATCTACTAAAGCACGACTCATTACAGTATTATTTTAAATATTTATATTTTCTAGGCTAATTTACTTCTGACAAGAAGCACAAAATACACAAACATGCATAGTACTGATATTACAATGTCTTCTCTTTATTTTTATCTTATTACCTGATAGAATTTTGCATGCATTATTTTCACAACCATAACTCAGAAATAGTTTATGATAAACAAAATACAGAACCTACCAAACAGAACATAAATAAAGCTTTGCATCACAGGTTTCCCAGAAGTCCAGGCAAAACTATGATCATATGTGGATCTGTTTTTGACTTCTGTGACAGCAGCAGCAGCCATCACCGGGTGCAGGTTTATATACAAATGCTTGAGTTGGAGTGAATATTTACCTGTTTTTTTTTCTTTGTTTGCTTAATAGTTTTCATTTCTAAATGACTACTCTGTCAAAGTGCACTGGTTTTAATTGAGATGAGGCATCTTCATTTTTTCCAGTGATACTTTAAAACTGTTGTGTACTTGAGTATTATCGCAATTAAGGAGGACTTCTATCTGAAGGCCCTGCAGTCCGACAAGTGACCGGTGCATGACACTTAAACTGCTTCGTCATAAAATGCTAACCGACTAACATTTCTTTTCACTAGTCGCACGGTTTTTAAAAATAAAAATTTTTGTTTTTCACAAAAGGAGAATGAAAAAAAAAAAACATTACAAAGCCAGCTAATTATGGATTTCAGCATTCTGTGTTATGGTGAATGAACGTTTTTTATACTACCTTTAAATATGTTTAATAAAATTTGTACATTGATAAGTATGTAAATTTAATGTATTTTCACTCATGAACGGTGTAGTGACATGGCATTAAATACCATAACCAGATGTTATTTGATAATATTATTATAATAAACTGACCCCAAACTAGTCCAATATTGCACACTCCAGATATACTGGCAGCAAAGTTTCATAGGCAAGACATAGATATTTATTGTGTAAAATGCTTAATACAAAACCAGAGCAAAGTAGAAATATGATCCTTTTAACTAAAGTGCTGAACAAGTCAATTATCAATTAACAATCAAACGATTCTGTCAAGTTATTAGTGTAAATCACCAGAGCATAGCAAAACAAAGAAAAATAAATTTCTGCCTCTTTTGATCAGTGGTCTTTAAAAGCTGTCTCATCATCTTTATATGTGTTGAAGTAAAGTATTCTGAAATAAAAGACACTGAAAAAAGTTTCACAAAGTCAATTAATCATTTGTATGCTGATTCTGTCACATGTGAATCAAACACGGGGACAATTATAATCTCACATAAAGCCTATCTTCTTTAGCCCTTTCATCACGGAGGTGACAGTTCTATTCATAGAACGTTTTCTTTTATCTAAGTGTTTTGTTGGTTTCTTTAGCTCCTGTGCTGATCTTTGTGTACCACTAAAAGGAAGAAAGCACACCTTCTTGTTAAAGACATCAAACTGCACATGATCCCCCCCCACCGAAAAAGGAAAAAAAGAAAAAAAAGTGCGTTCTTGATGGATGGGGAGCAAATAGTAAGACTGTGTAGTCTGGAGTCGTCTAAAAGGAGGTGGGAAATAGCCATTTAGCATTTTTATTACCTCATATATATTCCTCACACAGTTCATGAATATATTGCCCTGTATTAATAGTCAGTAAAAGATCAATTAACATATCAATCAGAAGGCCCAGTGAGAGTTCTGAGCATAGCAATGTTTAAGAAAAAAAAAATCTTCTGTTCTTTTCCTTCAGTCACAATCTTCCCTTAATGATTTTGACAAAATCCCTGCTGTCTTGTCTGAACTTTGACCACCTGGGCCAATTTGCATCTGAATTATTAAACACATTCTCAAATAATAATAGCTCCATGCTCTATCATTATCAGAAGGGCATTTAGGTGGGGGACAGGCAGAGAGACCAAGATTAGCTCAGGTAAATAACAATTTTGAAAATATACTTGGTGGAATTGTAGATTTTATTAGTAATAAGAGGGAGAAAGTTACCTAACTTGAATACCAACATTTTTCAGCCTTGGCGCCTTGGTCATATTGTCAGCCTTTTTATGTTATTCTGATGCAGTTTTACTGTATTTTGAGTTACAGCTCAAATTACCTAACATGATCTGAAACTGTTTTATCTATTGGCTACTTATGATTTTTAACTGAATATATTTTTATCTATCATGTTCAGTATGACTCCCACAGAACTATTGTGTTGAGTCTAAAATGTTTGATCGCTACAACACTGCAACCAAAGGACACAGTTTACAGCAGGCAGCAACAAAGAGGACTCTTTTTTACAAAGGACGTTTACAGAGATCAGTAGTTAAAAAAAACAGAGCACACTGGCAGTAAAATTAAGCATCTAGCATCAGATAGAGACAAACAGTTACTTAACAGTGTACATGTGATATAATGCTGGCATATAAATAATGCTGAAGACAAATTATGGTAATCAGATTCAAAATGTCTCTCCAACTAGCAGGACACATGGTAGACTGACATATGTTTCCCCACTGAGCATAATTGCATGGTCAATACAGCTTCTTTTCTGTTTCCTTCCTTTGGCATCATTCTGTTTGTTTCAAAAGTCATTCACCTCTACTCAGAGCACGAATGAACAAATGCGACATCTAATTTAACTCCCCCGAGTAACAGAGTTATTGCTGAAGTTATTGTTGAACCCATTCGGTATTGGCAGAGCCTCAAAAGATCAATTATATCACTGTAGATAGATTGTTTTAATTGATCCAGACTGCTTACAGGGGTACATAAACAGCATGGACAGGAGACAACACAGTAAAAAGCAGTGTCCCCACAGTTTGTTCACAGGGGATTGATATTGAAGTTTCAAATAAAAAAGTTGGTTAGATTTGATTGTAGTGAGATAATAGATGAACACAATAAATTATTGTTATAATTAATTGCATTGGGCCAAAAGCTGAAAATGTGGTCACTGAAGGCAGTTTGCTGAAATTTTTGTAGCTTGGATATCATAAAAACGGATTACTGTGCAGGACCCACAGTAGTTGGAGGAGACTTTGTTGTCTCAAGTAAAGAACAAGATGACATAAGGATGTACTTGTGAAATGTAATCAATATAGTTTACCTTCATGACCTCATGTGGGGAAATAACTCCCTTTGGTAGTAGATACTCCCTTTGACCCTCCCACATGTAGCTCTGTCCACTAAAATTACAAGTAGGCGCCATTTCTTTTTCTCCTGGCAAACACCAGAATGGAGTAGACATGGACAGACACATCTCATTAACATTTAAAGGTACAGACACAGACCTCTGACACCTTTGTGAAATGGTTGAAAATTTGTATAATATGGGACCTTGAAAGAACTGAACTCTCCACGTTGCTCCTGATTGAGAATTGAATGAACACAATGCCAGTGAGGCTGTTCCTTCCTGTTTTTTTTTTGTCCTCCACTGATGAGCTCTGTTATACTGTACCTTGCTGTACTTTGTACTCATTGCATCACAATCACACTCACAATAAAGAATGTTCTCTGGGGGATGCTTCCACAGCAGATGCTCCTATCGTGATATCCCTCAGGGTTGAGAACTAGCTTTTGAAAAAATCAGCTTTTTGCCTCACCTGCTGTGTCTTACAAACAGTCAGTAATTCCCTTTGATGATGCCAACACAAAGGCCTGGCTGTCGGAGTACTTATTCTGATTGCAGTGTGGCTGAAACTAACTCCTGTTTTGACATCCTCTTCTTTTGTAAGGGCGATCATGACGATGGTGATGATGCTGATGATGATGTTGATTGTGGCTGTGAGTGTATCCTACGCTACACAGCCTAACAACCTTGGCAAGGGAAACCATCAACATCATCATCCTGACCTTCAAAACAATAAAATGAGATACAATAGCCTTGATTCTGAGCACACACTCACTATCAAAGCCCGTGATCTATTTTGAGTGACATATCATTCTTGGGGGAGTGTCAGTGTGCAGATTGTGGGTGATGCAAACAGCCTGCAAGAAATGTTTCCAATCTTTTGCTGGAGCTAAAGATACACAAACAATATAGTGCTCTATTGTGGTCCACTTTTTGTGTCCATAGAAAAATATTCCTCCACTAATTTCAATATACATTTTTGGAAGGATGTCTGGTAAGCAGCTCAATGAAATTGTAACAGTTCATGAACTTGATAGAAATATGTAATATTGTGCTTTTAAAACGAGGACTTTGGCAGCTTATCAACAGTTCCCAATCAGTTATGAGATATTATAGTTTTGAGGTCTGGAGGTGCATGGTTAAACTTTCTTTTGAACTTTTTAATCCAAATGGACTGTTGAAATGAAGGATTTGATGAATGCTCATATTCGTTCCATACTTTGGAAACACGCATACTACCTCTGTAGTTATGGAAAATTCATGTAGTTTAGATTTATATAGAATGTGAAATTCAAGGATTTAGTGTTTTCTTCATTATTATAGCTGAGGGCCTGCGATTCTTGAGTGGTTTGAACTCTCACCTCACAGTAAGACTATTGCTGGTTCAAGAACAGTCTTGGAGTTTCTTCTGTGTTGATTATGCATGTTCTATGTGTGATTTTGAGTGTGTTGACTCTATCTCTCTGTAATGAACTGCCTTCAAACAAATGGTGTGTTCACATTTCCCCCGTTGACCTTGACCAGAGCTCTCTTCAGGGAAAAACACTCTCACGAAATCTGAACCGGTGCTAAGAAGCGATCTCTGGACCTCTTGAAAATATAGGTCTCGCTTCGCTTGCAAACAATCTTTCCAGTTCGCTGGGTGAGAGAACGAGGGAAAAGGATGTGACGTAGTGTGCAATGTTTTGTGTGTAGTAAACCATGCTAACCACACAAATCAGAAGAAGCAGATGCACAAAGAAAAAGTTGGAAAATATTGTGGGAGCAGATGTGGAGTAGTGAGGAAGAAGTATAGAGGAACAGTTGTGAGAAAAGCGCTCATTGATATCTGGTCTGAAGACTATATATCAGTTGCTTGTAGCTACCCATTTGCCAGGAGCTAATTAGCCTAGCCACCACTGGCTATTCTTTACTTCCTCTCTAGTCAGTGTTGGTTCTGGTTGGGTGACAGCGCACCCAAACAAGCAGCTTCTGTAATTGCATAACATTTTCCAAGTGGTTTGAGCCAGTGTCGAAAGTGAAAGTGAACACCACCCGAACCAAACAATGGTGTGGAATTTTTCAGTTAAAACCTAACCAAAAAGGTTGCTGCTGAGATGCAGGCTTGAAGATGAACACCGGACTTTTGATTTCACTTTCAGAGCTGGAGTGGAAACAGTATTAACATTAGATAATTGTATCACATCATGACTCTCGTGCAGTGTCTCAGGTTGTTTAAGATGACCGGGCCAATGGGAATTGCCCTGGTGTTCTTGAGGGCCAACCTGACATCTTGTCCATGTCGAGTGGACTGACACGAGCTGGCAACTGCCACTAAATGGGGTTGGTGTCATTCAGATAGGGGACTTAAAATGAGAGGGTTTGTTTGCACCATTGTCGCATCACTGCACTGCACACACACCATTATCTGCATTATCTGTGACACGTGAGTGACGGCTGCAGTATACCGGCTTCTTTAAATCACAAGCCTAATCTGTGGTTCTTCTGAACAATACATTTTGTTCAGTTAAAGTGTAGATTCATGTAAAAATACCTGCACATCCACTCTTGATAGTCTACTTGGAAAAAAAGTCTGGTATGTCTGACTGAAAAAAAACATAACTCACTGTGACAAAAATGTCAGTAGTTTTTCCACAGAGGGCTACACATTAAACACCAAATAATGCTTTCTGTTTACTTCAGTAGATGACGAATTAGATTTTATAATCAGTCACTCCCAGTAGTATGTGCTGTGTGCTGGCCAGTTCCAAATGCCCAGAAGCAGTGCCGGTGGCCGATTCCTAAATGATTATAATAATGAGGCTGATAGTTCAAAAAAGGCATCTGGGCCTTAGTCATGGCATTTGTAATCTCTAATTAGGATATATGTTGTTTCAGTTAGATCACACTTTCTACTTTTGCTATCATGACAGTTTACGCTCATCATTTTCTTTTATTTTCTTTTTTTTTTTTTACACTCTGTAAGGCTTAAAATTATTTTTCAAGTTTCAAGTTAGTGACAAATTAGTGACTATATTACACACGGTGACACCAGTTACAAAAAAACTCTATGATCCAGTCAGCACAAACAATTTTAACTTAGGAATGGTAATGATGTCCAGTTGTAATGATGGTGTATTGCGTCATCCTTTTTATTGTTGTTTGAATGCATTGCACCTAATCAAAATCATATTTTGATTTTTTTGTGGATAAATTGAAATCAACATTATTTTTGATTATGCACAATGCATAAAGCGACAATAAAAAGGATGATG
>OMNM01007391.1:42582-63521 GCA_900302745.1 Parablennius parvicornis
ATGGGAAAAGAAAAATATATATACAAAAATGATGCATGACACACACACACACACACACACACACACACACACACACACACACACACACACACACACACACACACATATATATCTTAAATGTTTTTAGGGTGGCTGTTGCTGGTTTTTCTTGACATCTCAGCATAGATGGTTCAATCCTGCGTGTCGTCCTACAGTTTTATCATACTGTCCCTTGGCAACCTCAAGTTGTGGAGGAGCCTGTGCCATTTGGTGTGTGAGTGATTGTGTGAATGTGATTGATCATGTAGAGTGCATTGAGAGGGGTTAAGAGGTGAAATGCACTAAAAAGGTAAAGTCCATTTAGCATCACATTTTTTTTTGTCAAGTAAGACAAGCTTCTTGTTTGCCAAAACATTAATCTGACTGAACTGGCAAACAAAACTACCCACGTCAAAACGTATTTAGTTTGAACCTCTTTGTTCTTGGCATGTTTATTCCTACAAAACATACTTGTTGGGTTAATTGTTACTCTAAACTAGAGCATGCATTTGGTAGAGCGCATACCTCCGCCAACGCTACATTTATTTGCAGAACCAAGTTAGCATTGATAGCATGTTAGCCATTAGCTCATATTGATGCTAAGTAGCCTGTCAGGTAGCAACATCACTGTGCCAAACACTGAGTGGGGCCACACAGATAAACTGCTACCTGAGTCAACGTGCTCACACCGGTGTTTCTAATGCTTGCCAAAGTTCGAGTTGAATATTCCAGAGCAGAGTTAGCAGTGTGTTAGTAGGTGGTCCTGACAGATCCAGTGTGTCTACATCGGAGTTAATATCTTACCTCTCCAGGAGCTGTTCAATCCCAAAATGTAATTGATTGGTGCTTGGAAGTTGACATGTTGGGTCAAAAAAGATTGGGAAATACATACATACATACATACATAGAAACAAACCAAGAGAGAAAGAATTACAGACAGACATGTAAAAATTTGCCCCAATGTTTATTGACGAAGGTAATTACATCTGACTGAAACAATTTAAAGACAATATTTTAGTTTTCCTGCTGGTAGTTCATCTTTAAATGTATCTTTCATTTATATTTCATTAGTCATTCAGTCAGAATCATTCAATAAAACAAAGAAATTGTTTGACAAGTGCCACATCAACTGTCAACTCTCTGACCTTAGAGTGACACAGAATAAAAATCATCTTGACAGCTTTGGATTGACTCCGCCAACTCCTCTGTGGCGACTTATCTATGTCTCTCTTAAACTGTACCTAGGAGGAGATTCAAGTCTCAGACCAGTCTCTACAGGGTGCACCGACAGAGCATGCTGAGAAAAGACTTGTCTCACTTAACAAAGGTATATTCTGAAATTGAGTCAAGTGGAGTGTGTCATCCTCTTTCATACAAAAATTTTATCATGGCATCATGAGCCAAGAAAACACAAAATTCCTTTTGAGGATTTGTCCGCAAATGACTCATGTCCTTCATTTTAAAGTGGTCTGAACTAACAGAAAAAAAACATACAGATGGCCTGACAGTGATCCCAGCATAAAGTGAGTTAAAGGTAAGATACAGCATGGACAGGTCACCTGTTCAACAAAGGGCAAGAAATAGACAATTACATATACCTGTATATGTAATATACTATACTTTAATATACTACTAAATTGAGAGAGAATAATTTACATCTGGGGGAGAGAATGTAAACAGGCACTGGAGAACATCCAAACTCCAAATTGGAGACACCCAAGCCAGAACCAGGAATATTCTCTATTCCTGACTCAACATATTTTTTAATGTCTCAAAATGAAACGGTAGCCATTCTACACATTCCACAGCATTTTAAATCTTTACATAGAAAATGGGTTTTGGCTCACTTTGGTAAGAGAATCATGAATGAGTTAAGAAAACACAGAAGCAGATGTCTCACATGTTAACTGCTCAAAATCACTGCCAGCAAACATACCACACAGGTGATTGAATATAATGGAGTGTTGGACCAAGACAGTCACTGTATGTGGTGGACCACAGCATTTGTCAAAATGTTTCATATTTGATATTACTACCATACATAATCAATTCATGATTAAAGAATGTCCACAAGCACAAAACACAGAAAGCACAGAAATTTTGCTAAAAAAAAAAAAAAAAAAGTTCAGTGTTGATTGTTTACTTAACCCACAAATGCACTCCATGTTAGTCTTACTTCCACATAAAATGTGCAGTTTGTCATTTGCAGACGGTCCCTGTTCACTTGTCGCACAGCCAACTGCTTCAAAGACAGCCGCTTTTGATAAATTTGAGCCTGAGGCATATTTTTACCTCACACTGATAGGAAAGATGCTTGGAGTGTGTGTTGATGATGTTGTGTTAAAAAGTTATTTGCTGCCAGAAGTTCAAATCTTTTAATATTTTGCCAACTTCACAGAACTCCGAGCGATCCCTGAGATGCCCGTACAATGTTGACAAACTGATAGCAATACTGTCAGCACAACTCAAAAACAACAGTATTTCCCAATGTCTCAAACCCAAACAGAAATAAAACTGCATTAAACTCAACAGTTGGGGCTTGCTTGTTTCCCACAATGATCTAATGGAGCTTCTGCCTGGATTAAGAGGCACCAATTTCCCATTAATGAAGAAAATAGAGAAAAAAATGTTTAAATATTTTTTTTCTCGTACTTATAGTTAGTTAGTTTATTGCGTCTTCGGTCAACAAAAAGAATAAGCATAAACAATTTTTCATCCCTAGATTGACAAATTTACAGACTGACCGAAGGGTTTAGGCAGAAGTTTAACACTTATTTCACCTAACCCTGTTGACAAAGTGAAATACAAGATGTAGCAAGACTCTGAACTCGAGCTGCATGGACAGGTGAAAACATAATGATACATTTCATTGATAAATATATATAACATACCAACATACACATGTATATACAACAAATTGTGACTGTACAGTTATATACACAGTAATTGCATACACAATTTTCCAATATCCATGTACACTCAAGACTTGTTGGTTAGACATTTAAGATGAGATGATTATCTCAATAATTCAGAAAAACAGCTGATTTTTATTTTTCATGTGACACTACAATACACTGCACATACAATACACATACACAATTGTATACAATATACAATATTGTACTACACATACAATATTCCATAGTAATTCAGTTTATTCATTCATATAATAGTTTGTGCACACTTGTAAATAAAGTTAAATCTATTTATTTTTAAGTGGCTTGTCTTGACAGAACCTACGGCAAACTTGTTAGATGTGAAGTGTTCTTGTTTAATTTAATAGATTTGTTCATTAAAGGAAACTTTGAGGCTAAAAGTTGCATTTATTTATGTATTTTATCATAAAGCATTGCAGCAGATACAGAATTAATGACACTTATTGAATAAACAACATACAAATAAAAGGAAAAGATAAATTAAAGCAGACACTATATCTCCATGGGGATATCTAGCCTTTGTAGTGAGAAAAATATCAATAAATGGACGTTGGCACTAGTTATTCTTGGTTTTGGATGTCATTACATAATATATATAAGACCTTTATACTGTATAGCAGTTTCTATATTGATAAGTGATGATAAATTATGATTATTACATTTAATTGGATTTATATATTTCAGTATGCTGGATATATATATAAAAAAATTGCAGTTAATTTAAAGGCAATTTCTTTTAGTCACCCCCTCCATGAAGCTCCACTTGTAAAGCACATATGTTTCCACTTTGTTTTTACAGAATGCCTTACCTTTAAACATTCCATACCTCAAATATCTCAAAGCAATGAACAGCATTTCTCAAGGACAAGGTGTGTGTGATATGGTGGTGGCTGGCAGGGGGCAGGGTTGGGGGAAGATTAGAGATGGGGGGATGATGATGATGATGATGATGATGATGATGATGATGATGATGATGATGATGATGATGATGATGATTAGCACTGGGCTGTGCTACTGTTGGTGTCCACGAACCTATTTAGATCCCCTTGATAAATCCCTGTTTATCCTTTCCTTGACTTGGTGGCCTCTGAAAGAACATCGCTGAGGCTCAAATTCATCAAAAGCCGACAGCACAGCAAACAAGCTGGAAACAATTTGTTGATGATCAATGAGAAAGAATCCTAGTGGCATTGGATACAGATAGATAGGCTTTCCTATGATCTGTAAGAAGAGAGTGCTATTAACAAAACTTTGCTTCATTCAAAAAACAAATGGTCATTAAATGATTCCTTCAGTAAGCCTCAGAAAGAATCCAATAATTTTCCAACTAATTTGTTAATCATGTTTTGCTCCAGTCTTGATGAAGCTGTTTGGGTCTATTGTTTGTTTATTTTTTGTTGTTGTTGCTATTTATTCCAGTGGTAGCTAAACTATTGCCCATTGCTGTCTGATATCCTTATGGGTAAAACTGAATTCATGTTCCTATAGTGGTCAGAATGAACAGCTTGATTTCCAAATATCAGCATCATTGAAATCTTTAAAAAAGGAAAAATGATTTCTTCTAAAGTGTACCAAATAGGATATGAACTTGTTCATTTAAAGCCACCAGGAAAGATTTAACAAAATAATCACACAAGTATTTTTGAAACTAATTGAAATGAACAGAAACATATAACTTTCAATTAAGAAAAAAAAAAACCTACACCCATCTTCTATATTAAATTTTTTCCATGTATGATTATTTATTTATTAGTAGTCCAGGTGTATTATAAGTTTCTAATGAAAATATAGAGTATTACCTCTGCTTCACAAAAGTTTAGGACCTGGCTGGTTTATACTGTGCTAGTTTTATTTTATGAACACTGATTATCCACGCTATCACTTCATATTTATCTTCTATCTTTCTACGGCATATACCAAAATCACAAGTACCCTCGAAAAAAAAATATCACTTTATCTTTTAAAAAATTCTTGTTTCTATTTATGACCTGAAACATAAAATTAAAATGAGAAATAATAATAACTAGAAAAGCTCTCACAGAGCCCAGACCTCTGCCAAATGGCGTTTTCAATATTAAAATTTCCCAACTTCAACGTGCCACCATATCATTAATCTGGATCAGATCCATGGGAAATTTAGCACAATTCAGAGAAATCATTCTCCAAATATATATGTCATATTTGAAGAGAATCAAAACAAAATCCTATGAGTTATTATTTTTGAAATTCGGAAATGGGGTTCCCAATGTTAACTTCCGGAATTTTCCCTGATCGTATTTTGGATCCGATCTGGATGAAAGTTTGCACCCTACTAGATATGACCATCCTACAGATCACTGAATTTTTACAAGTCAATCAGATATGATCTCCAAGAGATATGATTTTTTGAAATGGCTCAATGATAAGTAAAGAGTAAAAACAGTATCTTTGATATTTTTGTTGTATTCAGATGGTTATCCGGATCACTCTCAAAATTTAATGGAATCTAAGTGGGGTCAAGACACATCTTCTAATTTTTTTTTTTTTTTTTACAAGATCCCTTCAGCAGTTTTTGTGTAATCCTGTACAGACAGACAAGCCCTGGCAAAAACATAACCTCCTTGGCGGAGGCAATAAAAGTAAAAACAAAATCCTTCAGTCGCTGTTTGATGTCATGTCACAGATGTTCTAAATAATACACAGACAGTCACAGATCTATGAGGGGATGTGGTCGTGTTTTTTTTTTTTTTTTGTTACAAATTTTTGGGATTCTTTGTTAGACAGCAAATGAACACCACAACTCTTCCCTTAGCTGATAAGAACTATAAAAGCAACACTGAGCGTTTTATGCTTCGCTGTCAATGTTTTAGTGAGTTTGTTACCAGGCAGCAGGCTTTTAATAATGAAAACTACTTGAAGGAAAATCTTAAGCCAGACACACTTTTTTAACCTCTTTCTCCAATTCAAATACCTTGGATTTCCTCACTTTATTAGCATTCATGACAGCAAACAAGTTTAAAAGATCATTTAATTGCTTCAGGCCATTTTTGTCTTAAAACAGCCCTCAGTTCATTAGTTCTGAAAGCGAAACAGAAATATTTGTGCTAACGATTGTGAGATAAAAAGGGGACAAAACATTAACGTCAACAGGGTGTTAAAATGTGGACAATTATTACCTCACCTTATTAAACTCATAATTGCAAGCATAGGATAGTAAAACATTGATGGCCACTTTTTTATTGCATTTTAATCAGGAGTATTTTTTTCTTTGGAAATATACACATTTCAGATTTGGAAACTCTGAAAGATAGCCATAAGCATTTTTAACGTGCGTCCCTCTCCCTCCGGCAATGGTCTAAAAGTGTTTCCTCCAAGTAACTTTGTAAACATCGGCCTGATTCCACTTAATTCAGTTCAGTCTGATTTTACTTTTACAGCAGCAATAACAGTAATCTCAAAACACTTTTACAAAGAAAAACCCAAATATTCTACATGAGCAAGCACAGGTGATGGTGTATAAGGAAAAAACTTCCTCTTAACATGAAGACCCCTTTGCAGAACCAAACTCAGAAAAGGAGAGAGAGAGAAAGAGAGAGAGAGGTCCCTGCAGTCCAGGGTTGTCTGAATCAGCCTTGAATGTAGGCTTTAATAAATAGAATAGTTTTTGAAAGTAGAAACTATGTTTTAGAGGATATTGATAGCATAGTTCTGTCGCCTTTCTACTTTTACAAAACTGAGGAAACCTCCAGTAAGCCAACACTCTTGAGAACAGGCTTCTTCTGACTAACAGCTCTTTGAGGATGTGTTCACATTCCCGTTTGGTCCGGACCAGAGTTCTCTTCAGTGAAAACGTCCATGAATTCTGAAATGGAGCTAACAAGCGATCTAAGATCTCCCTCAAAAGCAAGGACTCGGTTCCTTTACAAACGATCTTTCGAGTGGATAGGGTAAACAGAGGCCAGCCACCCACCTCCTTTATGAACAGAGAGGTGATTAAGGTCTCAAAAGTGAATGTAAACACCACTGAACCACATGAAGGTGTGACAGTTCTCGGCTCCCCTCCCTTCCAAGTGAACCGAGTCCCAGACTTTCCGAATGTGATGATGAGACTATTGGTTAGGAGCTTTATATGTTAAAAGAAGATGCATTATCACAGGAAACCAGGGGAACTGGTAGGGGAAAGAAGGGATTTATTCTGGTAGTTCCTGTCTGTGCTTTTACTTCAGCATTTTGAATCTATTGAAGACTTAAACAGTTATCTGGACACCCTGATAATAGAAAAATAATGATAAAAATTTACAAAAGTTTGGTCCAGAATTAAAACAAAAAAATAAATGCATTCATTTCTAAGCATTGCTCTCAGCCAAGATGTTCTTGGGTTTAGTGGCCTTACAGAAGTAAAAGAAACCAGTCCTGCAGACTTGTTTGTTGTAAGAGTGGAAGGATAAGTCCTAGTCAAGAATAACTTCAAGGTTCTTCAAAGTGGTAGTGGAGGTCAAAGTAATACCAGTAAATGTTCAAACAATTTGTTCCTAAGATGTTTGGAATGAAATATAACAACTTCTATTGTATCTAAGTTCGGGTGCAGAAAATTAAATTATAGCTCATCCAAGCTTTTATGTCTTTAAGAAACACTCTTGTACTGGGAAGCTGATCAGAATAATCTGGTTTCATAGAATAATAAATTTGTCCAGCTGTGTAACAATGTAAATTAATGGAATATTTACACATACAACAGATCAAACAGTGAACAGACTCAGAGTGAAAATTTGGTCCTGTTGTGGACCTCCAAGTAAATCTGTTACATATAATGTTAACTTACCTGTCTATTAGACTTTAGTAGTCTTTCAATATTTTTTTTCACAACTGTAGAGGTTTGGCAAACAACAAACTAAACTCACACTTCTATCCTCAAATCTGAGGACACGTTTACACTCAGGTATTTTACAAAAATTAATATTCCTCCCTCTCCAAAAATGTCCTAATTGACACAGACCAGCATATACACCTGCTTCAGATTTACTATAAGCATTCAAAACCTGTAGTGTAGCAAGAAACATGAAGCCATGATGGCCAGTCACAACCCTGGAAAAAACACGTCACAAATTGTGATGTAAAACTCTGCCTACCCCTTTAGATGCAAACTGACACTGAGTTTTTCTAAATCTCCACTGTTGCTGGATTTTTCAGGAACCATCGACTCATAGCTGCGTTTATGTGGAAATGCAAGACACAAACGCAGAGAAATCAGTTTTCTAAATACCACGCTACATATAAACTTGGCCTGATCCTCTTTACTGGGAGCATCTGAAAACTCAGAAATGTATTTGGCAAAACCTGATAAGAGGAAAATTGTTTTTTTCTGTTTAGGAATACAAGTTAATAACTATATTTTGATGTACTGACTGTAATTTGTCCCATTTGAATCACTAGATTTACTAACTCTTAACACATAATGTATACTTGAAACATATTTAAATTTTGTACAATCGGATACACTGAACATGCAGCCTGACATCCAACAATGAAGCATTGAGGGACCAGTCCGGCTGATACTGAAACATTTTTCCAAGAACACATCAGGGTGACAGAAGGATAAACTTTCCAGACTCTTGTTATAGTATTCACACGAGGTTGGAGGAATCACAGTCTCAGAACTCAGCATACTGTTATACTGTACATGTAGGCATCAGATGCAGAGTGTATCCTCAGACCTGATGTGTATTTGTGACGGTCTTGTATATTTAAACTGTTTTCACAGAGTGGCCTTTTGTTGTCAAATTTTCCACAACCTGAAAACAAAATGATTATTCATCATCGTCATCATCTTTATTACTGCAGACACAAGAGTCCATAAAAAAATTTACAAATACATAAAACAAATACATTGAGTGTTGTCGGTGCCTTTTATATGGGCATTTGGTTTCTAATGAGACACAGTATTACAGTTTTTTAGTCTTCTGAAACAGATTTTTTTAGCCACCCTCAGGATGGTCAGGTGTGTCATCCTGGCTACCCCACTGAAATCTGTCTGCCACAATAACTCATACAGTGTTACATCCCATAGAGCTCCCTAATTGTTTACTCTGACTTGCTGAGCGATTGGTACGGCTTAATAACAGGTGGCGTTCAATTTTAGTTATTTGTGGTGTTCACTGGATATGAAGCTGGAGCCCGAACTGCGATGACTCTCCACTAATGTCCACATCTGTTTTGTGAAAGGCCAAGCTAAAGCTGTGTAAGTAAGCCTGCCTGCCTGCCCAGCAGGAAGGTTCATGGCTCAATCCCCAAGCCTCTTTCTAATCTCTCTGTAATACAGCTTGAGTCATGATAAAACAGCTCTGATGGAGGCAAATCCTGTTATCAGGGGTGTGGGAAGTGGGAGACGTTGTGACAGGTGGCGGATGAGTTAAAAAAAATGAACTGAAATGGGGATTCTGGGATTAAACACACCGGCAGAGTATCTGAGAGCGAACACGTGCGCCACAAAGTTTATCATTATACCGCTGTTAAAAACATATTTTGCTGTCGTCTCTATTCTCCATTTCCCTCTTTGTCTTATGAGTGTGCTCGCGCACGCACACACACACAAAGCCTAAGAGCACAGCAGAACACACTATTTGAGTTCAAGGAGGCTGGCTCCTAATGGAAAAGCATTTCAGCTGCTGCCACACCTCATCTTCTATATTGCTTTTTCATTGAAAAGAGGGGCTCTTTGACTAGAGGAATACAGCCTTTGTAGGCCTTTGTTCCAACACTCTCATCTCCTAGAAGGGCACATTAGCCCTTTATCTTTTAGAGAAACGCTGGCACATTATTTCTCCTTTATCCCATTTCATATTGGTCTCTCGCACTCATATCTCGTCGAGAGAAATATGAGGGAAGCTTAATGTGATCCCTTCTTTTTTGTGTAACTTGTTGCTTGATAGATTGAAAACCTATACTAAGGAACAGGCCATCATGTCTCACTGGTATGTATTTTATTTCCCTAGTGATGCGTTATGTGGCACTCGGATTCAGAATCATGCCGGAGTCCATTAGACATTACTCATAACCATTGTGATGCTGTAGTGAAGAACAAGGAAAATAAGAAGACATGAGAATGACTTAACAGATACCAAAGATCAATATTACCAGATAATGTTGTGTATGTGTGGATCAAGCATGTGCAAAATCAGATGCCTCTTTTGATTACTCAGATTTGGGTGAGTGATTGAATCTATGTGCAGACAGTAGCCAAAGTGAAATACTTACATTCAACAAAATATGAAGTGAATCAAAAGTAAAAACCTGAAACATTATTCAGACTTTTAATGCTGTTGGGGACAGTTGACAAAGGCTTGGAGCCACTACAGTATGTAAATATGAGATTCACATTGGGCATTAATGGAGGTCTATCATGTTTAATTCACTATGTTGGTAATGTTTTATTCTTTTAGATGAACAATAACAAAGGTTTTCACAAAGTCCAGTCAACTAAATAACATTTAAGGGAAAATCTATTTAACGAATGCATTGATGACAAGTTAAAATATAAACTGAACTATGATGCAGAGCCACATTCTGTATCGGGGACAACGGTTGCAGGCTACTCTTTTTTTTTTTCCGGAATGACCTCATAAAATGTTAGTAACATGTTTTGTGCAACAAAACCAAGGGATAAATTTGATAGCATTAGGTGCCACCTAGCAGTAACACTATTCATAAATTATATGAATTCAAATGCCACACTTTCACCTAGTTGTGTATATTCCATGTAAAGAAACATGTGGGCCTTCACAGCACAGAACTGAACTAATTTCCTTGTATATTATTGATTTTATTTGGACATCTTGTACAGAAGGAAAGCTTATGTGATTAATCTCAGAAGTGATAATAAGAATATATAAATGCATGCTTTTAATATCCTTGACAGAAATAGTACAGGAACACAGCAAAAAAACGGTAGACCAAATATAGGGTACATACACTAGATTTGAGAAGCAAATTACTTAAAAATCAAGAAACTATGTGTCCATATAATAAATAATTCTACTTGATAAGGAATCTTAAAATAATATAATAGAATCTAAATTTAAGATTACACTGAGAAAGCAAGGACTAATAATTTTTAAAACAAGCCAAATTATCTATCGTGTCTAAAAATGAAATTTAAAACCTTGGCAAGTGCCAAACAATTTACAGTGAAGCACCAGTCTAAAATGCAAATAAAATGTTTTAACACTATTCAGCCACAAAGTGTTTAAATCACGATCACAGCATATTAAATAATGCAGGTCTAACCGAAATGTCATAAATTGAATTGCATTACATACCAGCTGTCGTATCTGATATCTACATCTTATTTTTCAGTTAATTACATTCATACTTAGTGGAGCAGGTGTGCGAAAAATGTGTAATATACAATTTGAGAAATATCACACCACAAGGTAGTGTCACATCCGCCTGAGCTGGCACTCATGAATGTTTGCTACAACCACTCGAACACACGCTTGCTAGTGTCAGCAGGGTTGCTCAGAGCTCAGTTTTTCTTTGTTATGAGGTGGAGACTTTGGATTACTAGAGCTCATTCATCCTACGCATCACAGCTATCCGCCTCTGGCTGTTGATTATACACGTTGAGTGTAAACGGCTCAGCACCATTCACACAACAAAAGGATTTCCCAGATAGGTTTTTGTCCATATTTGTCTGTGATTGGCACAGCTGTTTCAGACTGATGAGACTCTACACTGTAGCCAGCGATTTATGTTAAACTTGTACCATTCCTTCTGGAGTTGATACTGCTGCACATGGATGCACTAAAACTGTGTCTGTGCACATTTAAAGTCTGGCCCACAGATGTGGCTGACCTTGTAGGATGCGCTTGATGACGAGTTCATGGGAAGGGGGACTCTGTCAGTGTAAAGTCAACCTTGCAAGGATAGATTGATGCCGAGCAGGGTGTTCTTTTCCATTAGTGCCATTTCACTTAATCTTGAATGTGGCAGGAATGTTTGGAATTCAGCCAGTCAATCCTTCATGAACATTTATCTAATCAACATATAATCAAGCTTAATCAAGACGTCGCTTTGCTCTGGTAGACATGTGTACAAAATGTGTTCCCATCAGGTATATTATTAGTGTAATGGACTGTGATTTAGCAAATTTTCCAGCTTTACATCATGCGTCTCATCTCTGTAAGGCTATAGTGTGTATTTGAATCTCTAATCATGTAATTGCTGCCATTGTTTGTACAACTCTGCCACATCGTTTCTGAGGACAATTAATCAGTTCGACTGTGTTTCATACTTGTAATACATAAGTATTTTAATGATAAAGTTTATCAAACACAAATCTTATAAAGTTTTTAACGATACTGCTACATTTTCTCTTCCTGATATTGACCATTTAGGTATGACATAAATGATAAATGAATTGATTGTGCAAACGTTAATCTAACTGCACAAGATATGAATAAGAAGACATTGGCCTTACTCAAATCTACTTCTGCCACCGAGGAGTGTTACTGAAAATCTGCACTCAGACTGTGCTGCGATTTTAATTGTTGAGTGGGATAGCATCAAATAGTTATATCCTCAGACCAAAATGTCCATCTTCTATCCCAGGTGTACCCTCTTTTGGGTTGCACAGAGCTGGAGCTGATCCTGGTTAACTATGGGTGAGGGCAGGAAACATCCTGGACAAGTCGCTGGTTCAACACAGGGCAAACTCTGAGTGACAGACAACCACAAACACTTTGATTCACACCTATTGGCAATTTACGAGAATTAACCTCATGTGTATGTTTTTGGACTATGGTAGCAAACCTATGTACCTGGAGAACGCCCATGCATGGAAGAGGAGAACATGCAAACTCCATATAAAAAGGTAAGAACAGTGACCACCGCTCCACTGTGCAACCACCAAACTATCAAAATAAATTAAATCCAGATTACAAAGGAGAATCTTAGGAGACAGATAAACCATCACTGTACTTGTACTACTGGATGCTACTTGTAAGCTGACTGCACACAGAAATGACTGCAGGCAGGTTGAAACAAACAAAACAAACTCTTGAGGTTTGGACTAAAAGGAGAAATGCTCAGAAATGGGTGGGCGGACATAATTTCATTGAGAAACAAAAAAGTTGTCCCACCTACCTCTTGGATTATATTTAGTGTAACAAATATAAGCTTCTGAATTTGTTTTAAGCATAGATTTGATGTCGTGAAAGCGATCCATAAGTAAAAGAAAATATACGTTTGTATACAAGAATGAAAGAGGAATAAATTCAATAGAATTCCTGGAATAAGAATTAGTAATTCAATCTGATAGCAGTGGCTCAGTGTGCCCGGCCTCTGTAACTGGAAGCTCTTTGATAGCCTGTGATTATCCACGAGCCCTGCCATTTACAGACACAGGCTGAAGGCCAACCAATTAGCCTTTGGCCTGCAGAAAGTGATGCTCTGGCTGGTTTTGTTGTTGTGTGGTTATCTATAATAGCTAGCAGAGAAACCCACATTTGTAGTGTCAAGAGGCTTTTTGGATCTTATTTGTACAGACTGACACCACTGATGAGCTGAGAGTTATGACCACAAACACAGCGATAAGAGGATGGGAATATGCTTTGTCATTTAGTGAGGTCATCTGCCAATCACTGCTCCAGCGCACAGCCATGACTTGGTATTTTTTTCTTCTATTTAATGACTGAAATGACTTATTATTTTAATGCGTCTAATAAAAAGGACACATGCTCAGGTATACATTTGAAGAGGGTAAGCTTGTTCAAATAAATCGTTGGGAAATGCTTTAATCCAGATGTGACCAAAAATGAAAAGCAGCTTACATCAAACATAATTGTTTGTATCGTTTGTGATTTTCCCTCCCTCACGTTAATCCTAGATGAAATGATGCTGCTGATGTATTTGTGTGCTTTTTTTTCTTGTCTTTATTTATTTGATGAGAAGAGCTCCAAATGAAAATGCGTCACCTGCTCTATAATCCTTGACAGGAGAGTATATTAAATATTAATCCCTAACCATTAAAAACGGTGACAATAAGAGAAAGGGGGACGAAAGTGAAAAGGGGGCTGGATGAGTGCTGGAGAATGGGATGAAGTATTTCACAATATACAGACCTGATTCTGAGGTAATAAAGACGTCCTATGATTGACATTCCTCCACACTACCATGACTACTCTCTCTCTCTCTCTCTGTCTCTGTCTCTCTGTCTCTCTCTCTCTTACTCTGTCCATTGAGAGTGCCTGAGATTAGTCTTGGATCGGTGCTCAAAGTTGCTCCCTTCTGTGGCCAATTTGTATTCGCTCGACAGCAGTCTTACAAGTAACGGCACAGAAGAAACAATTAGAGCCATAAAAGCTGATAGCTTGGGGCTCTGCAGACCAACTCTACCATTACTGAGTTATTAGACGGTGAACGGAGAGAAGGTGCAGGCTTTAAATGAAGGCATGGGTTGAGGCAGAGGAGATAGAGATGGGGATTGAGAAGCAATGCGGTGGGAGGAGAGGCAAATGATGGAACAAAAAGAGACATGAGAGGAAAGATAAAGAGAAAGTAAGACTGGATAGATATATAGGTAGAAAGGCATACTGAGGATTGTATCTGACTGATGTGTAAAATAACACACTATCGATTGAGTGCTAACATATGTTCCAGATTGCACAAAATACTGTGATGAGCATATGCGAATAGAGCAATTCACACCAATGTGTTTTCCTTTGTCTCAAAACTCTTGCATATTTATGATCGGGTCTGTTTTTTTTTTTTTTTTTAAACACGTTGAGAAGGAGGTGCAAAGTGTGTCAGCATGCAGCATTTATTTTTGCTATTGCCACAATTTTGACTTTGCAACTGATGATTGTCCATATGGGCAAGTTTTTTCTAATGATTTAGCCAAGTTTCGATTCATTTGCGGTGACACTTCTGTGTTTGATAACATCCTCTACTGACAGCGCCACGCTATCACGTTTCATTTTGTCAGTGCTCCATCCTGTTACTCTTGTGGCAAACACTCCCTGCCAATTGTTCACATGTAACGTGGGTGTAAAACATGCAAATCTCTCAATTTAATGTACCTCTTTGTGCTTCGTGTCACAGGCCTAATTGAACAACCGTGAAACACTCACCAACTGAAAGAGCAATTGAGGCACAATGAAACATTGCATTGAAAACACAGCTGTGATTGAATGTGGTATAGTATAATATATTACTGAGAGGATACATGTCTGTACATCTTAACTGCTGTTGGCAGAAAACTTTACTTTTTTTGTAAAGTTCCTTATTTAAGTGGAGCTGAAGTAACCTCGTCTGACCAGGAAACACATGCAGGGGATGATGATACAGTTTGTGCAGCATCATTCTCTTAATAATAAACTTGGACTCTTAGGCAGTGCTGAACTCAGTGCTAGCCCACTTTATCAACCTCTTCAGTTTCTCAGTGTCACTGGCATTGCTGCTTCCCCAGCTGAGGCTACAGGCAGACAAAAATATGATTTAGAACATTGTAGATAGAGATATACACCATCTTGTGGCACACACCTAAGGTCTCTAAAGGAGCAGACTCTGCTCTGTCCCTTTTTATAGACAGACTTGGTAGAGTCTGCTGTCGGGGAAAAAACTGTTGTCATTCGTAGCCCCAGACCGCTTTTTTTTTTGGTTAAACTACCAACCAAGCAATGTTCAGCATTTCTCTGTTCTCAATACTGAAACGAGCACCTCACAAATGTTGACAATTCTGTAGATGACAGGACTCTTTCTTACACTTGAAAAGCTGAGGTCTACAGCATGAGGAGGAAATGTGAGAGTGAATTCCCTGTGGTGCTGCTAACCACCTCCTCATACACACTTTCCTGGTCTATCTGATATGTGCTCAGAGGTTGTGGAGGTGTTTGCTTGAATCTCCTGCAGGATGTCTCACAGTAGCACAGGCAGACTCGTATTAAAGACACAGGAGAGCTCAAAGAACAGAATGCTCACAGTGTTGCTGGCTTTCTTGATGTGTGAGTCCTCTTCATGGTAAAATGTGCTGTTCATACAAACCTCTCATGATTATGTAAATATTATGGATCAAAATTAGTCGCTGTTGAATGTTGTTCTATCGTGTCAGAGCTCAAGCCTGCAGGTGGAAAGCCGATGAGAGCAGATGAAGAAGACTTCTTTGGGGCCTCAGACCCTCAGAGGTGATAAAAAAAACTTAGAGCATTTTTCTCTATCCTTTCAGAAATGTCTTCCCCAGGCATGCAGACAAGTGTTAGCAGTAGGGTGGAGTTCAGTGTTTCTTGACATTGGAGGAAGTGTCAATTTGTTGAATGTGACTGTCATAAGTCAGACTAACTTTTAGGTCCCTGTACGCATTTCTCAATGCCTCTGTTCCTGCTCCCAAAGGTTCAAATCTTCTTGTTTAACAACCGTTTCTGTTATCTGTGCACCTGACCTTAAAACACCTCTGGAAAGTGTCATTTGTTTTCATCAACAGCTCTTGTGATTGCAGGCTGCTGGTGGTCATGTAGAAAGACTGTGACGTCACCACCAGCTGACGCTTGGATTTAAACCACCACAATTCATAATCAGCGCTGTAAATCTGTCCATGTCCAGGGTACGTGAAGATATTACAATTGTTCTTGCAATATCTATCAACCGAGTCTGACAGAGGAGGTGGGTGGAGTTGGAGTCTGTAAATGAAAGATATAAAAAATGAGAACAAGAGGCATGTGGGACTTGTCTAACAGTGGGATACTGTGGTTACACAAGGTGGGTTGGGACAAGGATAAAATGACAGATCAAGAGATGAACTAAGTGAGGCAGGACACAAGTGACTGCAGACAAAGATAAAACAGCTGTTGAGTGCCTTGTTTCACATCAAAACTCGTGGCACACAATATATATTAACAAACAATAGATACACATTTAAAGATAAAATGACTTCAAACACATTAAAAACTTGATAAGAGGTCAAGTAGAGAGAAGTCATGGCTGAACTGTCAGCAAGATCTTCTGGTGGCAGTTTTGAAGCTGAAGAAATTACAGCAGAATCACAGCGTGAAAAAAGTGTTCACACCCCCAGCAGCACTTGATGGCAACTCCACTGTTACAGTCTATTCATTGGTGCATGATAGAAATATGGTTAAGCTGTGAACAGATGGAACAGTGGAAATAAGAGTACAGATCTCCAGCATATTTTTGTCAAAGAATAGAAAGTTTGCATTCTTTGTGACATAAAAAGTCACATGTAAATAGGCTGGATTATATCGTGAAACGCCTGTCTTGCAAATTGACTTTTATATGTAGTAGGGTTTATGGACTATGATCACACAGCGATATGTCACCCAGCTTTCTTGCCGCAGTTATGTGTCTTGATCTTTCTCACTAATTTTATACTTTGTCATTTGGATATTTTCCCCTCTGTTTCACCCTTTGTTATCTGCCTGGTTGACATTATGAAGCAGATTTTATCCAGATTTTTGACCTTTGCCTGTAAGCCTTGATCAATATTTTCCCTTTAGCCCTTTTAGCCTTGTCATCCCTTCTTGTAAGTGAATTAAATTAGGCACACTGCATGTTTACTCCGTGCTGCCTTTGTCTGAGTTGTGCATGTGGGTCTATTTTTTGAGGGTTGAGAGGGTCTGGAGCGGTTGTCAGACAACCACAAGAATCCGATCAAAAAAGGGGAGATCCAGTAATGATTTTTGAAGGTAAAATTGATTTAATGGAAAAAGGCCGTGAGGCTTTTAAGTTTTGCTTTTTCTTAAGTCTGTTTGTTTTTGAGGCAGCTATCGACAAGTCTGCCCAGAAAATACATGTAGCTGTCTGTCAAAACAGACTACGTTTAGCAAAAAGCAGGGAATTTTATTGAAATGAGATGACTACATTTTTTAGAAAGATGGGTTAGTCTGTATGGTGTGTTGCACAGATGGATTGTGTCCCACTTAGAGGATGGTAATTTGATTACATTTTGTTTGTTAATGTACCAATTATCTTTATTTAATTTTTTCTATCATTTTATCTATTTGACCTAAGATCAGACAGCAAATGCATTTCTTTTCGTCATTCATACTTCATGTGTGGGTTATGTAATTTACTTTCTAGTGTTGTTTCCCCAAAGGCATGATCTGAGCATTTACAACTGCAATGGATTAAAATGATATGACATTTTCCCATTCAGTCGTTATCTTTGTGATTTGCAATAGCAGGGCATGACTTATGAGTCTAACTAATGAGTATAAATCAGATTGATAATAAACCCAAGGTTAGTTTAATAACATCTGATCACCTGTTCTGGAATGAAATAATGTTAATTTCCCATCTGAGATCACAAAGTCAAAGTTCAAGATTCAGCTCCAGTCTAGCTCTAACCTGCATTGCGCAATTAATGTATTATTATTATTATTATTATTATTATTATTATTATTATTATTATTATTATTATTATTATTATTATTATTATTATTTCTATTTGTTGCTGCTTTGGATGCTATTATGTTATGTTGTGGTTCATTCATCCATTTTATATTTCACAGCTTGAATGACAATCCACAGCCTATCTAACCATAAAAATCCAGTTAAATTTAAGGGGAACAAATTGTAATTACTTGATAATAGACAGTGTTGAGTCCCAATCAATTAGTCATACCCCATTAGCGTAAACAAGAATTTGCCTGACAGCAAATCACAGTGGTTTAGCTGTGTTGCTTTTTGTATTGGGAAACATATTGTAGGTGCCACATTTTTCTCAGTAATATCTGCACAATATCTTTACATTGGTTTTGAAGTATTTAATAATACAGGTTTATAAATAAAATGGATATGAGAACACGAGGCATGCTACATATTTATCTACACCATATCACCCTAATAAAACTTAACTGTGTGATCACTTGAATTAGTGGAAGACATAGTTCACATGACTGCAGCTTGAGTGAAGTAGAATCTCTATATGAGATGATGATAAAAGAATTTTGAGATTATACCAAAACTATGTGGCTAAATTGGTGGATGTTTTTGATGTTTAGTTCTCATTGAATTTTACCTACACTGTTGTGACAAACAATTAAAAGACAGAGAAAAAAAATGTACATTATCTTAAAGAGACCTAATTTGTTTTATTTCATAATCACTGGAATTGCAAAATATACTCTGTGAAAAATATGATTTCCACATGGGTGATTTGTAGTTTTCCTATTCCAGTGGTCTTTTCACAATTGAATGTAGACATGTTTTTCAGATCATATATAAACTATGTAGGCTTTTATTATTAACATTATTATTATTGTTATCATCATCATCATCATCATCATCATCATCATCATCATCATCATCATCATCATCATCATTATTATTATGTCATTGTCCTTAAATTCAAAATGAGCAACTTCAGTGAAATTCTTTCCATCTGAACATTTGCTTTTCTTTTTCTTTTTTAGTATCCAGTAAGGTTTCTGACCCATTGCCAAATAATCTGCATCCCATCTTGTTTCCATGATTTTCCAACTTTTCCTCATTATTGTCACAGCTATCAGATGTAAAATAAATAATTAAATCACTTCCTTCTTCTTGTTGTATATGCTATAATGTGCATAAAATGAGGACTCTTTTTTGTTGTAGACAGAAGTGAGAGGGCTACAAACAGCAAAGGCATTCGTTGTGAGAGCATCACAACCATGAGATCTAAAGTATGAATAAAAATGCTACTGGGAATGTCTTTGTGCCATTGAAAGATCTACAAAAAGTGTAGGGGTTTTGTGCTGCTTAATGTACATGTTGTTTGTGTGACATGTTCTCCCTATGTGCATTATTTCTTTCAGCTACTCCTGTTTCCGCCTGTAATCCAACAACAAGAGTGTCAGGATAACTGGTTGTCCTGAAATAGAATGTGTTTGGCATTTCATGGACTGCTGACCTATCTGGCTTGTAGAACCTGTGACTCTGAGTTAAATAATGTGGTGTAGAAAATAGATCAATAGAGCAATAATAACATCAAACAAATCAATATTAGAAAAAAAGAGGATAAAAACATTATATATAGCAACCATATAGCCATAACTGTATACCATTCTGTGATTAAGCCTCACCATTAGAGGCCTTTTTCCTAATCCTTCCATCTGGCCTGTTTTGTCATAAACCAGGTATAATTCTGTCTTCCAGCAGAATAAAACCTCTCCTGTCTAATCTCGACCCCCTGCGTCATCCTTTTTGTCAGCCATCAAAGTTCTCTGTCCTTTATCTTTCAAGCTTTAAAAATACTGATGGCGGCTTCACTTTTCTTTTCAACAACAATCAGCCTCACCTCTTATTTCCCATCTTTCCATGTCCGACATGTGATCCAAGTTAAAACAACAGTCCAGGAAACTTTCATCCTCAACCAAATGCAAGGGATTTAAGAGATACTTGGCAAGGTGTGCGGTGTTTGCAATTGTGGCTCACACCAATCGTTGGATATGAGTTCACAGTTTCACAGTTAACTTTGTAAACACTCGGTGTTTATGCAATTTCCTTTACAAAAACTGTTTGCTGATGAAGGTCTAAATTAAATTTCTGAGGGTATTTATTGAGGCAGCAACCAAAAGAAATCTAACAGGGCTGGTTTTCTGACCTTGGCTTGTGGATTTATGGAAAACTTCGGTGGTGTGTTGGGACTCAAGTTGTGCTCATCAAATTTGGGAGCATTATCATGCTCCCTTTCCCTTTCGCTTGTTCTCACTTTTTAAGTTCACCTGAGTCTACCTGCATCTGCTTTTTAATGCCCGGTGATTCAATCCCTGCAGTGAAATTCAACACCTCATTAAAGCCTTCGGCAAAACCTGAATCATTCATTGAAGAAGAGGCAATTAAAAGGATGCTGGCATGACGTTCCTGTTGCCTGACTTATTGATCGGTTGACTGAGGCTTGTTCTGTCTTGCATACACCCCACTGTTTCATCAAACCCCTTCAAACTGTCATAGTTTGAGAGCAAATTGACATTTGTTTAGTTGATGTACTGTAATTGTAAATGTATTTCTGGCTTGTGCATT
>OMNM01007397.1:1802-13067 GCA_900302745.1 Parablennius parvicornis
GAGCCGGCGGCGTAACGATCCGTCTGCTCGCCGCAGCAGCCTCATCACTCACTGTCCACCGCCGCCACACTGCAGATACACTCCGACAGGGAGGAAACACAACCTGCAACACTCTGTCACTGCCCACAGTACTCAGGATACACAGAGTACTGTGTTACTGTAGTACTCTCTGCTCTCACGTCATGGTGTGTGTGTGTGTGTGTGTGTGTGCGTGTGTTTGTATAAGCAGAAGCTCTTCCAATTAAACTGAATAACGATGATATGACTTCAATTTCCCATGCACCACACACACACACACACACACACACACACACACACAGCTCTCCTCTGTTCTCAAAGAGATATGAGATTAGATTTTAATCCCGGGGAGGAACATGTTGCTCTTCATGTGAGAATATAAAGTGACCACGGTCGTGTTGTGCTTTCAGGTATTTCGTGATATTTCACATTCATTTCCAGCGGAGTCACTGTAAACCTGAACACATGCCTAATCCCAATCTGTAATCCAGGGATCTGCAACCTTTAGGGCTCGCTTTAAACAAAATCAAATTTAACTGGAGCCTGAAAAAAAAAACAGATTAAAATTTGAAAAGAAAGAAATGCAGCTCCTTAAGTTTTATAAAAAGTCGTGATAATGAATAAAACTGCATCTTCAGTCGGATTCTGAGTTTCAACTGTTCAAAATTTATTGTTTCTTCTGAATCCTCCATTTTGAATATGGACGGATGATGGATGGATGGATGGTAATGAAGATGAATGGGTTTGTTGGATGGTTGGTTGGTTGGTTGGTTGATTGGTTGGCTGGGTTGGTTGGATGGTTGGATGGGTTGGTTGGATGGTTGGTTGGTTGGGTTGGATGCTTGGTTGGTTGGTTGGTTGGATGGTTGGTGGGTTGGTTGGATGGTTGGTTGGTTGGTTGGTTGGTTGGTTGGTTGGTTGGTTGGTTGGTTGGTTGGTTGGTTGGTTGGTTGGTTGGTTGGTTGGTTGGTTGAATGGGTGGTTGGTTGGTTGGTTGGTTGGTTGGTTGGTTGGTTGGTTGGTTGGTTGGTTGGTTGGCTGGCCAGCCGGTCATTTGGTCTTCAGGTTGATTGGGGAAAATGACCAGAAGCCAGATAGTAGCTGCTGCAGGAGGTATATTGTCTCCTGGCAGTTAAAAAGAACAACAAACATCCAATTGCGATGCGTGAACGAACCAACAGGGTTTGGTAAATTGAGCCAAATTAAATGATGCTTAAAATTGTTTCTCTCCTGGTACCTCAAACCAAAGGCCTCTTGTCTCGTCCAAACGGATTACAGCCAGTGTATTTGACTGGAAACAGAGCAGCAAGTCATTGATGGTCATAATGGTGGTGTAGTCATTCAATCTGACTGTCCCCAGAATATCACTCAAACAATCAATTCAAATTCATTTGAGTTCAATTCATGTCTCCCTCAGGCAGAAAAATGAGGAGATTTCACAGTGTCGCTGAATTTTAATGTTGTCTTTGTCCCACGTTATCCCGTCTTCTATTTCTGTTTTAATTGCAGGAAACGCCTTAGCAGTGTAAACAATGCAGCTGGATGAGGGTTTAACGACGGCTCCGTGTTGGAGGTGATTAGGTATTAATGAGCCTGGCTGTTAATTGTTCACATTGATACTGTGTGCTGAACACTGCTGGGCTTAAGGGATCATTATATACACACACACACACACACACGGCCTGTGTCCTTCAGCAGGCAGATGTTGCAATAACTCCTGATCACTCTAACGGCTCAGTGTGACGAGTGTTTGGTCCCGTGTTGACAGGAAGCAGCGAGACAGCTGACTGTTCACACACACTCTGCTGCTCTGCACACACACACTCAACCACACACCTCTTTTGTCACGGCTCTGTCGTTTCAGGACGTGTGAGAAAACAGCTGGAGGGAGGAATTCATCTTCTTCCATCACATCCTTCGTCTGGCTCATTAAATGTCCTTCACATTGTTTTCTCACTCTCTTCTCTGTTTTCATTCTCTTAATGTTTCACGATGATGAACGTGAACC
Organism: Parablennius parvicornis; assembly: GCA_900302745.1. NCBI lineage: Eukaryota > Metazoa > Chordata > Actinopteri > Blenniiformes > Blenniidae > Parablennius > Parablennius parvicornis. The sequence goes on from OMNM01007397.1 coordinate 3,829, forward strand.
TTTGGTCTGTTGACCCGGGGCTCTGCGGTGGATATTTAGGTGTAATAATGACTGACCAGGGCTCTGCAGTGGATATTTAGGTGTAATAATGATTGAATTTAATGAGGTGAAGTGATGAGTAAATGTTGCCTCCAGTGCAGATCCTCTCCATCAGGAGGTTTTTCCCTCAGTATTCTGCCTCCGGTCCGCCGGCCAGGTTACTCTGCCCCCACACGACCCCCGGCCTGCTCCCCCTGCCCACGGTCACTACTTACAGCTTGATGGACGACAGCAGAGGTTTTTCACAACCAGAGCAGAGCAGCCAGGCTCACACACACACACACACACACACACACACACACTCAAGGACTGTACAATATATTTATCATTATATACAAAGGTTTTTCTTGGTGTGTTAATCGATTTTTGTAAATATTGTTTCTGTGAAAATTCCTATTTTGTGAGCTATAAATGTCATTTTGATGCAAATCTAAATGACAAATAAAGTCTGTTTGAGTCTAAAAGGAAGAATATTTTGTGCTTTCCCTGGAATATTTGCCTTTATTTCCTTCCTGCTGATAAACAAATATTGTTAAATGAAATGCCTCAAGATGTGAAGGAGAAGCTCTTTAAAGGCTTTTAAAGAGTCTCCGTGATTCACAACATTTCATAGTACATCCCCGCGCACACAGAACCAACTTAATGAAGTTCTGTACTTTTGTATTGTAACATTTCATCAGTGTGAAAGTCAGTGAAATAAGAAACAGACACAATTTGAAGAATATGTCCATTATTGTGACCTCAGAACAAAGTCATTCTGCTTTAATACGAAGTGACTGTAGCACCAGCGAGGCCAGTTTCAGTCCCAGCATGCATTGTGTTCTGGACTTCATCACCTCTCAGTTATTTTACAGGCTTTACACAAATTGTTGTGTTGCTGTCGTTATGAAGTGACTCGTGATTTTGAAGTTGTGTTTGTTTACGCTGGTCCCCCTGGATCACTCTGCTGACTCGTGTCTCTCGCTGCAGATCGCCATGCTGGTGACGGATACTTAGACGCCATCCTGGGAGGTGAGTGATGGTATTCTGGACACGTCCAGCCGCCGACTCTCCCGATTCAAGCCTCATTTCTTCTCCTGCAGACAATGAAACGATGAGACAATGAGCAAGGGGGCGACAGCGTCCCTGCCTCAGTAAACACATGTCTCTGCTAAATGTTGTGAAACCGAGGCTCTAACGCCACGTCAGCAGTCAGGACGGGCTTCATGTGGCCTTCAGCATTCTGCCCAGCAACTCCCTGCTCTTATCCAGGAACTGCACCTTCTCACCACAGTGAAGAGGGTAACTTAATCAACTTGTAAGGTTGCCAGAACTCCAGCCATGGACTGTGAACTATCAATATCAACCCCAGTGAGCAAAGAGCTGTCCAGAAGACATCTTCGGGGAGCCAGAATGAAGGTCTGCTTTTTTGGGGGTTTTTGGATGTCTTTCCTGGACATTGCAAGGACGTCCTGTCTGGACATCATGTCCAAACAAGACTTTAGATGACATGACACAATCAAAATCAAAAAAAAAAAAAAAAAAACTCAAGCCACCTGGGATCAAACTCAAACTTCTTTCATGGCAAGTGTGAGTTCTAACCACTGGACCAACAGTGCTCAAGTGTCTGCGTCACTTCTGACAATATAATTGTAAGCATGTCCCTTACATACAACAAGCTTTTAAAAAAATAAAGAATCAATGTTGTTGAGGGCACATGTTTAGTCACAATACTTTTTTGAGTCCGTCATATATAAGTGACATGCTCACATATTTATTGTCAGAATTGTGATCTGCTCAAGCGCACTGTTGGTCCAGTGGTTAAGAGTCATTCCTGTCATGGAAGAGTTTTGAGTTCAGTCCCAGGCAGTGTCATACAAAAATTTTCATTCTGGCTGCGATCCTGCTTGTGATGCTTTTACAAAAATATTGTCGTGTTTTGTCATGATCCTTTTAACATTTTTAAATTTTATTCAGTAACATATGTACATATTATTATAATGTATTTTCACACTGTTGTATGTATGTTGTATGTAAAAGGAGCAGCATCTGCAATTTCATTATATCAATCATATTGTGACAAATAAAGCATTTTATTAAGACGTCTTAAAGATGGAAGGAAATTACGTCTTAAAGATGTCTTCTGGACCATTGCTGCTCGGTGGGACAGATCAGCCACTGCTTCACACCGAGGCAGGAGAATAATGACACAGTTTCATAGAAATCCTAGTCCTGATGATACTTCTGCTTCTTGCTAGAGGACCGAGCTCAGACAACCAAACACATCAAACCTTCAAACCTTCCCTTCTTGTGTTTGTGTCTCCTCAGTTGTCGTCGCCACCGCCATCCTGGTGCTGCTCGCCTTTGCCGTCATCATGATCCGATACATGTTTCGGCACAAAGGCTCGTACCGCACCAACGAGGCCCGGGGCACGGAGTTCGCCGAGACGGCAGACGTGGCGCTGCAAGGCGACGCCGCCCTGCAGGACACTGTGGACGACAGCAAGAAGGAGTACTACCTCTGAGCACTTCCTGTCTGCTGCAGTGACTCTGCTCTGTGGAGGATCCCACTGGGAGGACACACGACACCACTCGACACCACATGACATGAATCGACTCGACTCGACTCGACTCGACTCGACTCGACTCGACTCGACTCGACCCGACACGACAGCATCAGCATCACACTGCCTGCCTCATCTGCAATGGACAAGTGAACGCCACAGAGTCATGAATTCAGGCTCTACTTTCACGTCATCAGTCAAACTGACTGGTTATTGGTGGTGTCTGAACATTTCATTTGACTGTGAGAAGAGGAAGTAGCCTGAAAAGGTTTCAGAGATTATCACAGAAACAAAGAAGAAGTGAAAGAATCAGAGCTGCCACCATGCTGCCACTGGTACTGGAGTTTAACGAGGATTACTCAGGTGTACTGAGGATTACTCAGACAGTCTGAGGTGACACTCCATTCGCAGACCTATTAAACCGTTTTTGACCTCCTGAGTACAGGCTGACATCAGTCCTGACCTCAATCCGTCTGTGAGCCACAGAAGAACCTCCAATAAATGTGTTGAACAGTTCCTGCTGTTCGTTTCTCCTTCCGTCAAACAGGCCATTCGGCCTCTCCTCTCCTCCCCTGCGATTCTAGTTTGGTTTCTTTTCATCCGTCCGTTCAGGGTCTAACCAGCCAGAACCATCGGAACGGCTCCAGCCTCCACCCTCATTTTGGTAAAGTTGGCACGGGCCAACGGAGCCTCTGTCCATCGCTGTGAGGTAGAAAATGTGCTCCAAGCTCATTCTGATCAAAACTATCAATCATCTGATCAGCAGAAATAACACTGACCTCTATGAGCAGCGGCTGTGAGACAGTGAGCCGGAACCGTCTGTATATTACAAGCCGCTGTAACAGTGAAGACAGAAATGACAACAATATCTAATAAAGTAACTGGTTTTCACTGCAGCTTCACTCGCTGATCACACTACAACAAGTAGCTCAAATAAAAACACCTTTTCATTGTCTTAATGGGTTTTTAAGAGGAATAACATTCAATAGTAACTATTAATAACGTCAATAATTAACTGTAAAGCACTGAAGATGTATTGCATTTTTTCCTTTCTTTTGTGGTTAGTTCTCAGTTTAGATGATAACCACAGTTATAGGTCTGCTTACAATGGAGTTTTACTACCATGACCAACGACCTTCTGCAAAATCTATGAAAGTTTCAACAAAACTGTCAGAATTCTTTAAAAGACTAAAATGAGACTAAAATGAGACTAAAACCAAATCTGATTTCCACGGACTAAATTGTAACTAAAACTAAATAACACTAAAATACTAAAATGTGATTTTAACTAAATCCAGTTTTTGATGAGACTAAGAATAAAATTAAATTAAAGCTTATTGTCAAAATAAACGCTGCTCCTAGAGGAGGTGCCACGGCACACAAAACCTTTTCAGCCACACTCCTCCTTCCTTCTCCTTCCTCCTCCATCCTCCTCATCTCTCCTCCTTCCTTCTCCTTCCTCCTCCATCCTCGTCCTTTTTCCTCCTTCCTCCTCCTGTCCCACCTCCTCTCCTCTCCCACACTGTCTATCATAAAAAAAGTTTTTATTAAGTTGTTGTACCACAACAATTACATAAATTTTTCTAGCTCCTCTTAACGGCTCTGTGACATCTGAGTATTGAACCTGGAGCGACTGCCGGACTCGACATGCCGCCGCCAGGCTCTGGACGTCGTGCAGCAGAAGACCACAATACAACACATTTGTTTTCCACTCCTCCGTCACATGGCAGCAGCTGGATTCCCAAGGCCGGACGTCGGGGGTCTCTACGTCTCCGAGCAACAGCAAAGATCTGCAGATCCATTACCGACTACACTGAGCTTCAGCGCTGGTAATACACCATTTTAAAGGAAGCGTTCCATTTCTGAAGCTCAATAATTCAGTTTATCCAGTTGGTTGGTGGAGAACACAGTGATCCTCGCAGTCTGAGGACAGAAATCGGCGTGACAGCGGCCCTCAAAAGCATCGCGCTCAAGCCTTTCTTTCTTCCTGGTTGCATTTGAAATGGAAAAAAATCGACTCTTTACGACTGACACTTGTGAAATATTCATGGATCCGCATTATTTTGATGCTTCATGTTTTATTCATCCTTGTGGAGTAAAATCCAACTAAAAGCAAATAAAAGGTATTTGAAGTCAAACAAGCAGCATTTCCAACTCCAGGAGAAAAAAAAAAGGATAAATGTATTAATAAAAAAATGATGCTGCTCAGAGGATTTTTCTGCTGAAGCAAGAAATTGCCCGTCCATGTACAGCGAGCAGCAGTTCAATCACTCGGCTGGGAGGGAGGAAGATGAAGCAGAAAAAAGACACATTAGAAATCCAGCTGGGGGATTGTGAGGCAAAAGAAATCGAAAGAATAGAAAAATAGACTTTTTAAATCACCTGTCTTTCCTCTAGAGCTTCAACATGTGACTGATGTCTCTTGACAATAAGTTTCAATTAAAGGGAGCGACTATTACAAATAAGAAAAAAGCATCACTGTGTTCACAGCTGCAGGTTTCTTCTGGAGCTGGAATCAGAAACTGAGAGAGACGGGACGAGTTTGTCTGAAAGTCCTGTTTGGTCACAGCGACTCTTCCATCAGACATAATTGGATGTTCAGCTGATGGAGTCAAACTGAACTGTAATGCCAGAACAGGTTCTCTGGCTGCAGGTTCTCTGGCTGCAGGTTCTCTGGCTGCTGAAAACACTACAGTCACATGCATGTTGTATAGGTGAACAAAACAGAACCAACAAGACACGCAGGAATCTGAGTCATGTGAGCGTCAGTCTGACTGTGTAGGTGTGTCGCTCCTGCTGCTCCTGCTGCTCCTGCTGCTCCTGCTGCTCCTGCTGCTCCTGCTGCTCCTGCTGCTCCTGCTGCTCCTGCTGCTCCTGCTGCTCCTGCTGCTTCGCACGCATCCTGCACCAGGAAGGTAATATTCTATCACATTAGTACATTTGTTGCACAGCAATTTTTCAGAGGCTCATATCTTGTATTTTGACAAACATGGCGGCGCCCGGGTCAGCTGCGAGATAGCACTGGGGGATTACGTAGAAATAGTTCTGCTGCACAGTTTTCAGAGGTTGCTCCAGTTTAATGTGCGACCACCAGGAAGTACTAAACTTGGCAGAATACACGAGTTATGGACACATAAGTACGACCACGATGGAGCTTCTCAGTAGCCTTGACCTGCTACATCCAGCAGCTAGCAATGCAGCGGAGCCCGGTACCAGGGGGTCCGCCAACAGAGGAGACGGAGAGAGGAGCTAACAGCTGAGCTAAAGGCTAACCTATTCAGAGCATGCTGCTCTCCAACGTCACTCCCTGGAGAACACTGGACCTACAGCTGGATATAACCACCAGACAGGAGATGAAGGAACCTCTGTGCCGTTATTCTCACCAAGAATGGCTGTTAGCATGAAGGCGCTAATACAGCGCTGGTGATTCTCTGACTTCATTTCTAAGTTTCCTGAACTAAGCTATTCTGTCAGCCCGAGTCATGAAACATTCACAGAAGTGCTGTGACAATGATCCAGCATTGATCCTTCATGTTCCTCAGCCTTCGTCACCGGCCCGGCTGGAATATGGATCCAGTGTACAGAGTCAACTAGGGGACAAGCATTAATAATAAAAAAAAAAAAAACCATCTTTAAAGTTAATGTGAAGGCAAAGTTCAGAATATGATTCACTCCTGAAAATGAACTCTGATCTGTCGGTTCTGAACAAACTACATTATTGATGCATTGAAAGAGCGAAACGCCCCTCAGACCTCAGAACTATTCACATTACGGTGCATAAAAACACCTCCATTCAGATAAGCAGGTTTCTTTCACTCAGCATTCGTTCACAAGGTTGCACTGTTCTCATTAACTGTTTAAAATTATATAAATATAGTTAACTGTAATATATTTAATGAAAGACAGCAGGGGCATCTGTTTGTACCCTGTGGAAGGAACCTTGTCTGTGGAGCTTCAGGGCTTGAAGACGCTTTATTACAGCCAACAAACTGACACACAGTGAGAACACACGCCGGACTTACAAGCTGAACTCTTGAAATATAGATCATACAGTGTGTGACTGATAGTAGCACGAGTGGGTTTCTCCACTTCAATTTCCCATCCAGTGTTTGAACATCCAACACGCCTCCAGCTACATGCTGGTCTTCAGACAAGGCGTCTTCAGACTGAATGGATTTCACAAACATAACACTTTTCCACAAAGACATTACACCATTAATCACATTCACACAGAGAAGAGCGCCCAGTCCCTCCACAAGGTTCAGCGTCTTGCTCCAGGACACTTCAACATGTGGTCAAGCAGGGCATCGAACCTGCAACCTTTCCACTGAGAGATGACCTGCTGTGCCAACCTGTGCCACAGCCACCCACTGATCTCCTGCAGGGGCACCTTCAATGAAAGGATCGAACCTCGATGCGTCTCATCTGATTTGCATCAGATAAACCACCGGCTGAACAGGAAACGATAGCCAGTTCAGTTCTATCAGTCTCATAAGAGATACCAAACTATTACTTTGGAATTTTAATTAATAGTGAAATAATCAGAATTACCAGAATTAACAGTAAAGCCTGAAGGATTTCAGAGTTCTTGACACAGAAGAGTCAACATTTCATTCACTTTTGTGCTCATTAATGAGACAGTACGTGTGAATGCAAGAATTATATTTATCTACAATGAGAACAAACAAAACACACTGATTCTAACTACCTATAAACAGCCTGATGTGTGTTGTTGAGGAATGTTTATATGGTTTAACAGAATTACATAAGTAGAAACATGTGATGTTTTGCACATAGAATCAATCTATTGTATACACATGTTTACTGCTTGTGTCTTGTGCTATAAGAGGTATTTCACACACACAGAATGGCTTGGCTTTCAGAAATAGATTTGCAGGAGACAGGTGGAGAAGGAATGCATCGCTAAAGGGTTGAAAGCAGACTCAAGTTCCTATCTTGCTTTGAAAGTTGAGGCCATTTACAAAAAGAGGAAAAGAACGTGTGTGTCAGTGTGTATCATGATCTGACTCTGGTTCATGTCTGTGTGAGAATAAACTCTATTTTGAATCAAGTTCTGCAAATCTCTCGAGTATCTATTTGTCAACTCTAATCTATGATGATCGTTTGGAGAAATAATGGGGAAAATTATGGTTTCAGCAACATCATCTGGCCCAGACCACAACTGTCGGTTTTTTGATACGATAGTGAGTGTGTGTGTGTGTGTGTGCGTGCGTGCGAGTCCACAGACGTTGTCCCGGTGACTTTACTCTTTTCAGTGTATAAAACCGTCCAGAACTCCACATTTAGTGGCGGATGGTTTCAGACCTGACGACTCCACGGAGTTTTATAAACGAGGCTTCTGGTTCACAGTAGCAGCTTCTTCAGTAACATCGTCCACCTTTCAGAGTGGTGGTTACCAGAGAGGCAGGAAGGGCGGCCTCAGTCTCCACCATGTGTTGGAGAACAATAGAACCTGCAGCTCGTCTTTAGCGTCTGCTTCCTGTGTGTGTCTCTGTTAAAGGCCCATTACTAAAATGAGTTTGTGTGAATGTGATTTGCTTTGTAAAACATCAGGAGTCGTCAGATGTTGTTAAGTTACATGTGTAATATTGTCTTTGATGTGATCTGTGTAGGGATTTCAGTCAAAAACTTCAAAAAACAAAGACTTTGAAGTCAAAAACAAAGATTAGCATGCAGACCCCGTGTCTCTGTGGCAGAGCTAACGTTGGTTTACGGGTTGAAAACATCTCCTAATATCATGATCAATAGAACTCAATAATTATAATAGAATTAGAACATCTTCATAAAAGCTAAACAGTTCTGTACATAGCATCATGTTTAAATAATCATCTCGTGTTAATGCCCAGTAGATGCCATTTCCTTAATGTCTTTGAAGAAGGAGTATTAATGCCTTGAGCACTCGGGTTGGGCACGCAGGGCGTTGCCAACCCAGACCACCAATGTCGACACCAATGACAGTTTTATATATTTCGGCTGGCAAGTGTTAATCTAAAGGCCAATTCATACTCCTTAAGAACAAGAAGGAAGTTTAGCACTCCGGGGACATGACATCATTTTCGTCGGTCAACTTCTTCTTAAACTTCGGCACAAATGTGTGCTGCGCTTGCATTTTCCAGCTCGCTAATGAATATCATATATTTATCCTGTTTAGCATGTAGCCTCGCTACTGTATGAGCCGCGTAGCCCGTTAACATGTCGGAGGGCGGCTTTACGTGACGCCCGTGAATGCGGTGTTGAGTCATTTGGGCTTTGAAAAGCACAAAATGTTGAAACTTTCAAACCTATGGTTACTGCAGGCCAGAAATTTAAAAATAAATTATATTTTCATTGAAAATAATTCAGCCTTGGATAGGCACTGCCTACAATGACTGCACGTCACTGATATATACACATTAACAAGGAAAAATTTAAATAAATAATATATATACGGAAATCAATCTTTTGCTTTTTTGGTATTACATTAACTGTAAACTGTGTTGAATCAAATTCATTATTGTTATCAGTTTAATGTGGATGAACAATTATGGTTTGACAAGCAATAATCATGTACAGAGAAAGGGAAAAAGTTTTTTTTTAGTGTGTTTAATACTATAAAACACATTTTACAGTTAACCTAGTAGTCTACCAGGTGAAGGC
>OMNM01007411.1:5748-17201 GCA_900302745.1 Parablennius parvicornis
CACACACACACACACACACACACACACACACACACACACACACACACACACACACACACACACAGAATGTTATTATGCTAACAAATTTGTAAATAAAAATCAGAATCCAAAACTAAGGCAACAGTAGCTCTTTAGATTTTTATTATCCTTGTGTATTACAGTTTATTTTCAAATAAAATTTCCTACAAAACATTTACTCCTACTTTTATATTATCAAACCGTTTAAAAAAAAATCATATTACAAATAATAGGCACTACAATAACCACTAATACTACTATTGTAAGTAGCAGTACTGGTGTTTTATCTTTTCACTTTGAGGCAGAGTGTTTAGTTTAAAGACACTTGGACATATGTACCGTGGAGAATGTGATTTGAACTCACAATCTTCCAGAGGGTTCAGATCTACCAACCAAGCACTACTACTACTACTACTACTACTACTACTACTACTACTACTACTAGCACTAGTATTACCACAACTACTACTGCTACTATAACTACTACTACTACTAACTACTCGTGCTGTTACTAGCCCCACAATCACTACTATAACTAGCACTACAACTATCATTACTAGTACTAGCACAAATTAGCACTGCTACGAATACCAAAGGATACGAATTACTGCAGCTGATCCAAGCCAGACCATCACAGGACAAACAAGACACACTCACATTCATTAACACTTTGAAGTCGCTCTTTAGCCCCCAAAAATATGCTGTTCGACTGCAATGACATGCAATCCCGACACAGAAAGACCCCCAAGCCCTATCGGAATTCTCACAAAGATCAAGTATTTTAGCTTAAGATTCTTCACCTATAGGAAAAAAAAGGCATATAGTAATATTATTGAGTCATTATTGCAAAGAAAAAAAAAAAGGTCCATGAAGTTGAAGTAGTCATATGTGATATTGTTACAGTTGTGGTCTTTCTTTGTGGGGAGAGTGACTCAGTCATGGCAGTCATGTGGCAACATTTTATTAAATTTGATCGCTAATTCAATCTACAGGCCGATATGACGGGGTAAAATTAAACATACAGAAATTACAGATAAGAATTTTTCGAGTACAAATGAACAGGATAAAGACAAACCCTTGAGAAATCTGCTTACGCTGTCACTTGAGTCGATCGACCCCCATCATCACATGATAAATTGCCTCCATGGAGATCAAACACATCCTGCATGTGTGCACTTAGTGGGCGCACCAGAGCTCATGAGTCTGTGCTGTGTGTGTGTGTGTGTGTGTGTGTGTGTGCATGTGTGTGTGTTTGGGAGACCGGATTAGTGTCGGCTGTCTGCACCCTCTCCACCAGACATCCAGTCAGCAGGGATTTTAGGGTCTGAGCGCCGACACAGTCAGAGAGAGTAACCAAGCCCTGCAGTCCCCTGATCTGATTCCCAAACCAGACTGAACTCCTTTTTTTTTTTTTTTTTTTATCTTATTTCATTTATTACTGATGGCATGTAGACCCACGGGCCCCTGACAAAAGTCGGAACTGTTAAAACACATCACTGATAAGAAATAATGAAACAATAACATTTGTCAGACGCCACAAGGTCTACATTTATAGCAGTTGAAGCAGAAAGCACCTTTCATGGTAAATAGGTTGTAATCAAGGAAAATAGAACTAAGATTTAGTTAGGTCCTTACGAAAGGAGAGTACATTTGACATATGTGTCAGAAGAGCTAAAGAAAATTAAAATGGGTCTTGAACATTTCTGAGGCAAGCAGGTTTATTTTTGGATAATATATTGCATGAGTTGTACCTTCAGATAAACATTTTTTTTAGATTAATCAAGTACATGAGATGTAGATCTGATGAGTTATTTTAGTTGTGGACAAAACACACCAATGAGACAGCAAGGGATCTCACTGACAGGGGCCCAAAATATATGACAGAGAGCAAGAAAAGCAGCCATTCGAGCATTAATTAAGAGTTAATTTGTGAATCTCAGTAGGCTATTAATGTAAACAAAATAAACAAAACAATACTTCCCCATTCTGTGATGGATTTTCTGTTGGAATATTTTGTTAGGAACACCTCCTAAACCAACCCCCTACCATCTTTAAGCACAGAGAAGTATCATCAATCCTCATGAAATCATTTTACACCACACACAAAAGAACAAATTGACAGTTATCTATCCTACAATGCAGGTCACATTTCTGTACCCAGAAGAGAACAGCAATATTGGCTTCAAATTGTCATTAAAACAAGATATTTCCCCCCCCAAAAAACGTGGCGTCACAATGTCTGCACTTTACCTGTCCATGGTCACATGTGTAGCCGTTAGTGTTTTACCTGCCATTGATGTTAATGATTGAGTAGGTGAACCCAGTTCTTCCAGTCCGTCCTGGTTTACGGGGCTGTGAGTGTGGCTGTCCATTTTGTTCCACCAGCTAGTGCAATGTCACACTGCTCCTGGAGTCCACTTTACTTATTAGTTTAATTGCTGAGCATGTTGTAGGAGTGTATGTGGGAGTAACAATGATGATGTCATTAGAAATTGTTCTCTGTGTGTTCTTTGATTGTATGTTTATAGGTTTGTTTATAGGTGTTTCTCTGATAAACACCTGGCTTTAGCTGGTTTTTATTGCTGGAGAATTGTCCGAATGTGAAAGCTCCTTCTGTTTTTTTTTTTCCAAGATAACCTCTGTTTTCTTTACCGAGCAGTTTTTCAGAAGCTTCTGTTAGAAACATGAAAGAAAACTTGTTTATAATTAGATGGTCATACTGCAGAACTCGTAAATCCCACAAAAATAACTAGTCAGGTGGCCATTAGATTTTTCTTTAACCTAACCTTTTTGACATGCAACTAAAATCTCTTCACGCTTTGATTTACGTAATGCTGTATGAAAAGAAAGAAGTTCAATGGAGGTTTACATATTTCATGTTACTGTTTTAATTCTGACTTAATCTGAAACAGAAAAATATATTCTAGCCTGATTCAGCATGAATTGTATTCTAAACGTTTTGTCTCCACATATAAAAATGTTAAAATGGTTATTTCATATTTAATACAGGATTGATGCATTGATTATAGCCTATTTCTAATGTTGTAGCCTCAGCTGGCACTTCATTATCTTGATATGTCATTTGACTATTTGAATCACTTTAGTCACTTTTTTTTTCCTTTTAATGTTTTACACGATTGACTAAATTACTTTTTTGGATTAGGATCCATGCAAATATGATAACCCCTGTTTTGATTAACATATGCATTCTTGTGGCTTTTATGGAGGGAATATAACCTCAGGTGTGAGGTAAATGTTTTTGTATTTGTCATTTACCATTGTTTTAACCTGCTGGTGATAGTGGCACAGTCATTTACGAATTCATTTCGATTGGTGACGCAAAATAGGCTGCCGACTCCTGATCGAAAGAATCTAAAGAAAGGCTAATAGTTTCTGCAGAGGCCTGAAACACACCTGAAAGTAATCCCAAACACAAGAAACTACAAACCTTGAATCCTTTTTTATGGCACCTATTGAAAGTGTAAAGAAGGTATTTACATGTTAATGCATTTCTTTTAGGTTAGGAAATGTTATTCTATGTCATTGATATATATTGAAATGACTTTAAAGGGACACCTAGCAAAAACTTCATGAATTTATTGTGTTATTTATGAAAGATTACCTCATTTTGACCGTAAGTGTTACCTATTCATTACCCATCACAGCGCATGTAATCTTTAACATTTTGTAATATTTAACATTGCTCCATATTGTAAAGCATGTAAGATGCTTCAGTCAAAGTGAGAGGTAAGTATAGGAAGTTTAGCAAAACTTAAAAAAAAAAATCGTACAATCTTGCAAGACGTCACCACTTTTATATTGTGCAAATACATTATTATATTTTTAGTTTGGAAGAAATTCGCAAAAAAGGGACAAGTTACCCAATATGGTCGCTTTCCTGATGAAGGTTTAAAGTGAGGTAGTGGATATATTACGCATAATATTTGTTTTGTAAACTTTAGGAAGTATATGGAATTTTTTTTTATTCCAGTGGCAAACAAAGCACTGACATAACCGTCATTCACATTTGGGCGTGTTTCATTGAAGCTGTTTGATGGATTAATAGCAACAGGTGGCATAACAACAGGCATTTCAGGAACAGCAGCTCCACCCTGCTTTGAGGTCTTCTGACCTTTGTTGTATTCTTAGTCGTTTGCAAGCTCACGGTCCACTCCCATCTTATCACATTCTGTATCTTTACCACCACTACAGAAGGTGAATTCCCCAGCTGGGGCATATCCGCATATCTGCATGGAACGGAGGGGTGAGAATATAAAATATGAATAACTACTGAAATGAATCCCCTTAATTGGTGATAAAAGGTTGGAAGATATTTAACTACCTCAAACTGCAATATGCATAAAGAAATACTCACAATAATATTGATACTCATAGCTTAACATAAGAAATGTAGTTATGCAAGCTTCACCACTCTAAATCACTTTTGTAAGCAAGACTGTTACAATCAGATAGTGGATTCAATGTTTTAGCAAAAAATAAAAATAAAAAAAGAGCCACAGCACAGAAACTGCAACACGATGTGGTTATCAACCATGTTCTGCAAGGGAAATTCCACCAACCCAAAAACGAGTTTCACATTCAGCCACATTTGAGACAATTATATAGTTTGATCAGTGCCCAGTTGTATCAAACTTTTCCTTCAACAAAACTATACTAAAAAAGAAAATTAATAACCCAACAAATTCAATGTGACTCTTAAAGCTCGATTATGTAAAAAAAAAAAAGGTCAAATATATTTGTAGTTGACACCTTTGAAGCATCCAAATGATGAAATAAACAGAATTTGACTGACGTTTTAACTCAGATGTCCAATAAGTTGATGGAAACGTGAGAAACGTGAAAAAAAGATCTGGGAATGCGAAACTTGAAGAGTTGGACCAAGGACTGACTCTGACTTCCCACAAACATCCAATGAACCAAATAGGTTTCACTACATTTCTGCAAATAGTACTTTTAAAGTCTTCAAGATAAAATCATTTTGTCGGGTTTTCTTTTTTTTATTGGAGAATTTGCACACTAAAAACATACAATCATCTGGAATTGGTGTACTGACTAAATTGGACAGAAAAGATCAATCTATGAAATCCAGACTTTCAGCATCCTATTGGTGAAGACCTGAGGGGAAAAAAACAAAAAGGTTCCTCTTCTAAACGCGCGTCCAGACGAGGTGTGGATGAAAGTCCGAACTGGCAGAGGACAGGGCCAACTCCTCCTCCTCCTGCCCTTCCTCTCATTTCTTGTCCATCTGTGCGTTTGGGAAACAGTCAAAAAGTGGGGTTGGGTGCACTCGTTCCTCTTCTCCGCCGCCTGATGTTGGAGAGCGGGACCTCCCTGTTTTCGGTGGTGTGTTTGTTACGCGGTTGTGGAGTTTTGCGACGCGGACTGGTGCCGGATGTTTACTTGGCCCTCTGGAGTGTGCTTGGTGGCATGTTATCGTGGCTTCTCCACGAGTAGTCTGAAATTTCAATTCAAAGAATATGGGGAATGTGAATTTACATTCATTAGGTTTTGTTGACATTTATCTACATTCATTTGATGGAAGGAAACCAAACTACCTGATGCATCTGTCCTTGTCGTGCTGGTCCCATTGGCTCCGTCACTCTGAAAGACAAATACAAGGTCATTATACATTTAAGATGGAGAGCGACAACTAATTAGTTCAGTAATGACGGCTGACCTCGCTCGGGCAAAAGAAAAACAATCTCATAAAGGGTTAATTTCATTAACTTTTGACATTGCTTTCATTCCAAGCTTAATGGAAAAATGTTAACCCTCATTGAGATATTACATCAAAAAGTATCAATAGAGATATTTTCTAAATCAGTGAACTAATTATATACACGTGCCAACCGTACAAGACAGGATATGATTAATTTAACTGAGAAATCAGAAGTGACATCATATGTTGTTTTTTTCACTTTTACAGTGGTCAGTCTTTATATTTCTTCATAGTTGTGTCAGATATAAATAATATTTCTAACATTTTGTGTGAACGTCTGGAAAGTTTCCTTTTGTTCGCCTCATTCACACCAATAGCCGGCTAGGTAGCATGTAGTTAAGCATTAGCACAGCTCAAATAATGGAAGTGAATCTACTGTCAATCAAATCAAAAGTTTTTGATACTGTTGAGTGGAAAATTATGAAACTTGTGAACTTGGAAGCCGAGGAGTCGTGTTAAAAATGTATAATAATGTAACCCCGTGCAGACAGTAGGAAAAAAATGGCTGACATTGTTTTCAAATTGTTGCTGTGTAAACAAAGGACTTTTCTATAGCGAAAATGCAAAAACGAAAAGTGTAAACAGGGCTTTAAAGTTAGATTGCTTTCAACAGACATAAGTGAAAATGAAATTATCCGATGAGCGCAAACAGAATGGTTTGGGTGTATCGGTTGATGCCAGAATGGAGTCTGAACCTTGTTTAGCTTCAATTTTCTTTTATGTATTTAAACACTATATCACTATTGTTTTAATCTTGTTTGCCTTCAAATGGCCTCTCACATAATACAAATATTCTTCTCAGACTTGTGGTTGTGAACTTTATAATTCCTGCTGCTTACATGTGAAACTGGGCTGCATCTGTTTTGTAGACGTGCTGTGGTGGAACCAGCTGAATGCCTGGTATGTGGTAACACCTGACAGTCTGAATAAAGAAGTCTCCAAACAGACAACCATTAGCTCTGAAAACTCGACCTCTTTCTTACCCGTCTGCCCAGAAGTACAACAATCTCAGTTCTGATCAAAGCTCATGAGAAATGATTCTTTTAGTTCAACTGAAATACAAAACTTTAATATGTTGCTAATTTTATAGTTTAAGACCACTTAATTGGCACTTTTTACAAACATATATCCGTATTCATCTATTCATACATTGATAATGAGAGGATTATCTATGAACTCAAAACCAGAGAGCCTCTAGGAAAGGCCATGGACTGTTAATGTTCTGAACAAACATTACAGTGAAACCAAGCACTGGTGGACACAAACAATCCCACATACACACAAAAGGCAGCAGCCTTGAAAAGAAGAGCAATAGCAATTTTCTTTTGAAGAGAGTTTCTATAGACTGCATAAAAGATTCACTCTCACTGAGGCATAGAGATGCTGGAAAATGTCTACCTTAATATCACATTTACTTTAGTGTTGTATTGGTCATCCTGGTGGAATTTTAAGACATTTTCTTGCTTGAAAAAGACGCCATACTACACATATCTGACACAATTTGGTCCTTTTCTTCTTCCTTTTTAAACAAATCTACTGTTGAATAAATTGGAAACTCTTATATGTATTGACTAACAGCAAAACATCGCAACACATTTCTGTGGTTAATGGCGTGTGTTGTCTGTTAGAACAGGTTTCTATTATAACAAAAATGCTTTTTGTCAACAGTAAAGTCTAATCAGTGTCATATTCATAATGATCATCTCTTATTATTGTATGTTTTTTTGTTTGTTTTTTCTAATATTCTCGTGCCATTTCTCATACACATGATTAGGCTCTCGCCGATGGTGTAATCTATTTTTATTTGCTACTCGGGTTCACACAGTTTGATTGTAATGAGACAAATACACCATCCCGGGGGCCAACGTCCTCCTACTGATTGCTGATAATCAGCTGCTCATTGCGCCTAATTAGTGGCTAATGAACTACCAAAGATACTCCTTAGTACATTTAGAGTTTGAGGGGCCTGTTGCATCAATAAAATTTGTGTTCTTCGAAAGAGCTAAATAAAGAGTAAAAATGGAAGGATGATTCATACCTTTGATCCGTTCAAGTCATAGGCATTGGTGGCTCTGTGGAAAACAAGCAGGGAAATTAAAAGTTGTATACTGTAATCAATGATACATACACACACACACATACACACTTTTCTTTACATGTATAATTGTAATTTAAAACTTTGGAACACCCGTTTTGTCTTTTTATGCAGTCTGTCTACCTTCATTGATCTTGACTTAATGTTGATATTCATCTATCCGGTGCACATACGTCGATAAGATCTGACAGATTCATCTGAAGTTGCATTTTTAGTTCAGTTGCAGAGTTTGTGGCAAAACTTTGAATCTGGGACTTTGATTCTGTCTCGTTTCAAAACTGGTCGCATCAAGTGGCTTTGATTGACTTCAGAACTGTTTCAGAGAAAGACTTTACCTAAATGAATTACTTGACCAAGACTTCAGGTATAATGGGGGTTTTGTTGACAATAATTACATGTGATTTGAGATCTTTTACTAAAATTGCTCTGTGCGAACTTCTCTTTAATCTGACAGATTTCAAATGGACTTTACCTTGAGAATAAATTATGGACTTGAATTGCATTTTGGGAATCACTGTCAAAAATTAAGCTTAATTAAGCTTTGCTTTAGGAATCTTTTCTAGATACTTGATTTGGATTGTGACTTCACTTGCTTTATCCTGAGCCAACATCTGGAATGTGCATCAGTGGTTCAGCACACGAAATGAGCCTTGAGATAAGACCTGTCGTTTTTTTTTTTTTGTTGCCAAAAGCTAAGTTAAGATACTTAGCCAACGTTACAACCTCCATTTAAAACGAATGCAATGTTTAAGATTTCACTCAACATGATCAGGATTCAACGGGTAAGTCCAATGACTGAGCTCTAAAGGACCCAAGGTTTGGCCACAAATTGTTTCATTGAGAGATTTTCTTTGATCTAGCTATCACAATTCACAACAAACTATATCTTTATATAAGATTACTGTCTTGTCACTATTGTCTCGTTCCTCTGAGTTCAACAACACCTGGTGTGCAAGACAAAAGATTGCGGAAAAAAAAAAAGAAAAAGAAAAGATTATTGATTTTGCTCAAGGCATAGCAGAGTCACTGGTATGTCTGGCGTGTCAACCGTGGAAATGGGCGAGTAAACACGTTATACACTGAAAACACCCTCTTCAGCATGTGTTCACATTCTTAAACGTCACCTAGACCATCAGATTAGTCAAGTTCATTGAGCCAAGCCCAGCCCATTTGACTCAGTGGCCTCAGTTGAAGCTTGGCAACACCCTTCATCTGAAACCACCGATCGAGTCAAACAAGTCCCTCTTCCGTGCTTTTGGGAGCCACAGACAGCAATTACACTTGCTGATGCTGTAAAATGAATCATCAAACATACTCCACTCCTCTAATAGGGGAAGATTTGTTCTGTCCAGGATGGTCGAGCTTGAAACAAACACAATGCCGTTAGCAGTGTCTGTGAATTTAGGAGTATTTCAGCAAATTTTCAAAAAAGACAACTCAAATACAGTGAATAACCATGGTCACATGAACTTACTTCTTACGTCCCATGCACAATGCGACGCAAATTATGCCGAGAACGAATAAGCCGGCAAGTGCAATGATGCCGTAGCCTGTTCCCCCACGGCCTTCAAGCAAATTCATCACTTCGTCAACTACTGCTACTGGAGCCATTGTCCTGGGGATCTGAAAATAATCACAACAAAGTATTCACACAATTCCAAAGTAATATTTATAACCAACGCTCTGAATTGTCAGAGAAACCTCCCCTCAGTTAATTCAACTTATCTGTGATCACGACAACCTCTCAGATGATCGTCTTTTCACAACATTCCCAACAACAACAAGCAACAGGTAGAAAATATCTTTCTTATCACTCACGCTGTTCGCTGCCTGGCTCCGATGTTGCCCTGCCTGTTGCTCCTTCACCAACCTCGTCAGTCGACTGAACCTGCGAGTGTGCAGCTCGCAGCTTTAAAGGTGAGTCAGGGTGGGGCTCTGCTCATTGGTATCCTGTCTGGTACGAAGGAGGTGCTGACACACACACACACACACACACAGAAAGCCTATTGTCTTGTTTATTTAGCCCAATTGAAACTGGCCCTGAGAAACTTCAACGCCTGCCGACCCTGTCCCGTACAGGAATGTCGCTGATGCACAATGTAGATTAGATGAGCTCATTCTTCCTTCTGCTCCTTTTCATTCATAACTTAGAAACTCTTCTTTTGTAATGAATTATTTTGTTTTTATCAATGAATGATATGAAAAGGAGAAGAAAGAAAGACATTGAAACCGTAACCTCTGAAGATATAAAGTGTTTGAACTTTGGATTTTGATTCAAACTTGAGCTCAATTAAACAGATTGACCAATGTGTGTAGTTGTGTGTTTGCCTTTTAAAAGCTAAACAGAGTATCCTGTGTGGACTTGCTCATCACAAAGAAATAGCCAGGGCCCTTTCTCCAGGATTATGATATATACAGTATGTATGTATGTATGTATTAGGGCTGTCAAAATTCCCACATTACCACAGATTGTTTCATTGCCATGATTAATCTGATTAGAAATTCTAATGCAATTAACCCATAGTTCCCGCTTACCATTAATTGTCTATGTGAACTGCACGGCGGTGCATGCTGGGTGTCGTGTGGTGTGTTTCAAGCCGTGTTGTGGTGCGTTTCATCTCCCCAGAGCTGCCTGCAGCTTTATTTGCATAAAATTGAATCTTGCCAACTCTATGCAATTGGTCTGACGCATCATGAAACTTCTTTAGGAAGAAAGAAAAAAAAACAAAAAACTAGCAAACAATCAAAGCTAATTTCCGTCCTCAACTGATGAAATACCACTGTACCATGGAGGGATGAACAAAACTAAGTGTATACAACATTAATAAATTCACAGGAGACTATAGAAATACTTTTATGTCAACCAAAACTGACACTTTATTATTGCTACAATCTAAACTGGGCCACTTTTGAAACAATTGAATGTGTTTAGTTTAATATAGGGTTAGAAGGATTTTACTCGAAAAAGAATCCAATATGGAAAACTTTCACTTAGACTTTTTGGACTTTGCTCTTCCCCAATAAGGTAAAAATTATATATCTTGATTTGATATGGTCATTTGTGATTTAAATAAAAGTTTTGAATTCCTGATGAACTGCAAACATCTACAAACAACAGTGATTAGTAACTGCTGCATGTTCCCTTATATTACTCTTTGTACCAAGTGCCGATTGGCTCAGAGACTTTAACCCTGAAATTAATCGCACAACTGGGGTATTACAGTAAAAAGGATCTTTGTCTTGACGCCGAGCGTGGCTCAAATCTGGACACAGTCCAGAACTGGTATAATTGGATTACTGTGGTTGAGGTTAGCAGTGCCAGTTCTTGGGGACTGAAGCATGGCTCACTGTGGTCAACAGTCTTGTGGATACGAGTGATCAGGCTGGAACGACTGGTTCAACACGTGACGGACATAGTCAGACCAAACACGCTGACTGATGAAAACTATGTATATGCGGGTGTGAGATGTGGTGACTACAACACAGTGTAACATTACCATATTTATGGAAAGCACAAGC
Source organism: Parablennius parvicornis (assembly GCA_900302745.1). Classification (NCBI taxonomy): domain Eukaryota; kingdom Metazoa; phylum Chordata; class Actinopteri; order Blenniiformes; family Blenniidae; genus Parablennius; species Parablennius parvicornis. Next base: position 17,121 of record OMNM01007411.1, read on the forward strand.
AACATAAATTCCTGCAGACAGTTTTAGTTTAGTAATTCAGTTCAGAATTATGTTTAGCAATTACTGAATATCAACAGCTCC
>OMNM01007412.1:7316-23932 GCA_900302745.1 Parablennius parvicornis
AGTATTCAGTGATAAGAGTTAACACAGTGAATATCAGAAAGACAGAATTCATCCTTCTCATGAGGGAAAATATATTTAAAAAAAACTATTGTCTTTGTGGTGAGTGTGTGTGTGTGTGTGTGTGTGTGTGTGTGTGTGTGTGTGTGTGTGTGTATATATATATATATATATATATATATATATATATATATTATATATACAACTTGGAAAGTTCCATGCTGGTGAATGTTACATGGACATTATGTGTTCTGTGTCAATATATTTGAAAGTGTATCCAAAATAAGCACATTTACCTGTTCAATATGGAAATTAGCGGTCTGAATAAATATGACAAAGCATCAGTAGCTCTCCGGCACATTCAATGTTTGAAAGTAGGTCAGAGACAATGAAAGGTTGGAGACTCCTGCTCTAGAATATTCAATTTGGTCCAAAATCTGTGATAGGGTCCTTTGACACTTTCAATGCTGATCAGCGACTGATCAGTGATTTCTAATAGTTTTAGAAAAACACATGCAAGATTAAAATCATTAAGTCTCTTAAATCACCTGCTCGCAGACATGGAAACTATCACAAGCTGGTAAAGAAAAACAAAACAACAGTCCTTAAGTAATGGGTCAATACCGTCATGGCATTTGAAACCAAGCTGCTTTTTACTTGCTTTTTTATGAGCTTATAAAAATTGTGATTTACCATTTCAAAACAAGGTTAGTCACATAGGTGATATTAATTATTAATAGATAGATATATGTTGTCCAACAGTTCCCCCAAAATCCATTCTGGCCACATTAAATCACATCATTAGTAAAATTAAATCACTGGTTATAATCATTATTATCAGCCAGAAGCAATAATAACTGGAGCATTTTAGTTATTGTGAAGTTCCAGTTATGTGTCAGATGTGGCCACAGTGCAGTAAAGACCCAAGCAACAGTTCAGGTTTGTCTGTTTACTTGTTTGTCTGCCTGTTTTTTTTTAGTTTTTTTTTAGCAGGGTTAAGCAAAAACTCCTGATGTGATCTTCCTAAATAAAAATCAGAAGATGTGTCTTGACCCAACTGAGATTCCATCAAATATTGAGAGTGATCCTGATAACCATCTGGATACAAACAAAATCGAAGATCCTGTTTTTCCCCTTTACTTATTGAACCGTTTTCAAAAAAATCATATATCTTGGAGATCATATCTGATTGACTTGTAAAAATTCAGTGATCTGTAGGATGGTCATATCTAGTAGGCTGCAACATTTCATCTGGATTTATGAGTCTTTATATGATTCAAATGGCATTTTCAATTCTAACATTTCTCAACTTCAAAGTTTAACCATATCGTTAATCTGGATTGGATCCAGACGACATTTTACACAATTCAAGGCAATGATCTTCCAAATATTCATGTCAAATTTCAAGAGAATTAAAACAAAATTCTATAAGTTGTGATTTTTGAAACTCATAAATCTGGGTAATCAACCTGGATTACATTGATATTTGGGGGGATGGTGTATATTAGTACCCTCTACAATCATACAAGGTTTGATCTGGATCATGGATTTGGCAGATGAAAACATGCAGAACATTTGGCCATCTTCTAAAGTCACTGGCGATGTCAATTTTAGGTTCTGGTGCTTCAAATTGTGGGGGGAATCAAGGTGCTTGGTGGAGGCTCTGCACTCTTGGAGTGTTTTAGCAGTTTAAATATTGTGTTGTTTAGATACGTGTTGGAAATATACCAGGATTTTAATTATAAACTAAGTTTTTGTGTGTTTGTGGTATACGGAGCAGAAAACGGCAAGTGCTTTACAATTTTCACATTCTACTTCCAAATAATAATTAGCATCTTTACGCCTGTCATCTTTGGAAAAAAAGGGAGCAAAACACTTCCTGGTGAATATTCAATGTTGAACCAAAGCTAGTTCGCACTGGTTTTACTTTTCAGGATGGTAAAATCCACGTGTCCACCACTTTCCCTCCTGCTTCTTCCACTCTGGAAACAGTTAGTTAATGTGAAAGGCTCCACATTTAGCATGTAGCAGCACGTTCCAGCTGTCGGAGTCGTCTAACGGCTGAGAGAGCTGGGAATCTTAATATCATGTGGGACATACCACTGGCCTGCCTCTGTTTATCTCACTTGTCAGTGTAGTTCATGAACATATAGGATTATTTAAAAATGTTAAATTTCTTTATTATTTTAATGATCAGCAATGCTTTTTGAGATATATCATGTCCTACTTTTGCATATATAAATACAGACCTACTTATAGCTTCTGTTTTTTTATGGATGCATCACTCTGGAACATTACCTCACACTAGCACATACCTAAATAATCTGCACAGTCATGCAGGATAAAGTTCCCGTCACACAGAGACACCTCAGTGATCTTGATAGATCAAAACTGTAATGTGCATGTCAGGGTGTGTGTACGGTGTGTGTGTGCACACACTCAGCACATATCATCTCTCAGAGCAGAAAGTTTTGATTTATTGTGATTTCTCAAGTAATTTCGTATCAGAATATATAGTTGTTAACGGGTTTCTACAATACCACTTTTTAAAAACAAAATAATTTTCCAGACTAATTGAGACTGAAATCTAGTTGTAATATTTCTGTTAAATCCAGTACTGTATTTTCTCATCTTCTTTTCAATACTGTATCAAATTTAACTTGTTTTTATTCGTGAGGTAGGAACTGTAAGGCACCACTAAGAAATATTTACCTTTCTTTGTTAAAGATTAACTTTTATATTTTGTCTTAACAAAAACAAAACTAATTCACTGAGTTTAAAAACAAATCACACATAAAATAAACAATGAAGAAAAGCTCTTTTATAGACATTTATTTATTGGTTTTAACATTTTACAAAAAAACCCCCAAAACATTATAATTCATTTAACAAAGCCTATAACAGTCAAATTATAAAATAATCTGCTCCCCTCACCCCAAAGGAAACTGAAAAAAAAACAACAAAAAAAGCAACCTGGGTAACGACATTAGATAATGATACACAGCTTAATATCACATGGTTAAAGTATCATCAGTTAGGGACATAACACCTTCATGTTTCCAGAGTTTCCTTACTTTCACAGTTCACTAGGAATGCAAGAAAGGGATTCCAGATCTCTGAATTTGGCTGATGTCTTTTTTATTGTGTATGTTAACTTTTCAAGGACAAGGCATGCTGATAGTTCTTTCAGCCAGCGATTTACTGAAGGTCTCTTGATGTCTTTCCAGCAAAGAGAAATCAAGCATCTAGCTTAGACTAAACATCCTTCCATCCATCCATCTTCTTTCCCGCTTAGTCCGTTTGGAGTCACGGTGGCAGTATTGCAGAGCAGAAGCCTAGGCTCTCTATTGAGAGCAGAGAAGCCTAGGCTTCTCTGCTCTCAATACTGCTCTCAATGCTGCTCTCAATGGATTGTATGTCATTATTCCACACTTCAAAATAAAGCGTATATTAATAAACCCTAAAATAATCCTAGCACTGTCTCCCCAAACGAGACGGTTCATCTTCCCCAGTAACACTAAGTGCAAACTAGACACTCAACTGCCCCACTAACAGCGAGGAGCAGTAATGAACTGACGAATCACACAAACAAACCCCCGCTCGTAATCGGCTAGTACAATAAGCGAACATGCGTATCTGTCTGGTGTACCTTTCTTTAGTACTTTTGTTTAGTAGTTTAAGAGTAGAGTTTAAGTTGAATATTCATGCCGGCTGCTGCCGTTGAACAGTTCAGTCACTGACAGTGGTCACCTCAGTGACAATTTAAAAGAGACTGGATATGTGAGAATATCAAGTGACGACTCCTTTAATCAAATTATAGTTGCTGAGGCTAGAGTTAATACAAACGGAAAGACAAGCTACATTATGGACATCACAGAACTACTTGTACTTCTGAAATTAGAGGATTTTCATATTTATTTACTTTTTCCACGATTTGTTTAACCTTTTTTTTTTTTTAAATGTGTTTTCACAGCATTAACCAGGACTGGGCTGGCCGCCTAGCAGCCAGACTTGGAGGATACAAAAGAGCGGAGACAAAACCTCGTCAGCGTGTAGAAATTAAGGCAGACGATATCTGGAAGAGCAAGGAACCCATGAACTCTCCTCGCGGAGCAGGGCAAAATCCACTTGGAAGACCAGCAGGATCACTTGGTGCAGGTTCAAGTCCCCTTGGAAGACCAGCACGTCAGAGCAGAAGCTTTTCCAATGCGTCTTCAAGCTCCAAAGAGAGAAAGGTGCAGGACAAGCATTTCAACAGGCTTCAATTACTGATGTCCATTGCCCAGAGCCAACCTTCTGCTATGGTGTGGGGGAAGTCATGGAAGTACAACAAAAGTTTGCCGTCACCAGCAGAGGGCTCCACGGCTGGCTGGGGCCAATGTTGGATGTTTGCCATCCAGCAGCCAACCTCTGAGGAAGGCAAACCTTGGCCAAATGGGCCCAACAAGATGGATCCCCAAAGCCTTCATCTCTGGAGTAAAACTGACTACAGGAGGATGGAATCACTGGAGCTGGTTGTAATTCTTCCCAATGATGAGTGGCAGATGTCCTGGAAAAGACACAGCAAAGATGAATCGAAGCAAATCTCTGAAAATGTGGAGAATATTGCCAAATTTGGTTTCTTCGCCACACTGGTAGAGACACAGCAGCACAATGAAACCAGGTCTTCATCAGAGTGGAGCGACTCATGGAGAGCCACCAAGCCAGGAGATCAGGATCACGTCATTGTTTCAGAAGATGGTTCAATGAAAGAATCTAATGTTAGCGAGCATGACAGGGATAGTGGGATACACTCCAAGTGGGAAGAATGTTGGAGGTTTGTTAACTACCAGGGAGGAAAAAATGCCAAGCCCAAACTTAAAAAACATGCTCCTCAAGAATGGCTTAATTCATGGAAAGCTGCTATGACGGGCTTCAACAATCACAAGAAGTCTGGTGGTCATGATCTCAGTCATACCAGTAATGATCACACAAAGCAAAAAGAGTCAGATTTCCACAAAATTATGTCTGTATCACATGAGCCAAAGTATATAGATCTTTGCCTACAGCTCTGTAATGAAATCCAGGTTCTTTCTGAGTGGAGCAAGTCATGGCAGGTTACCAAAAACAACACAGAACCATGTGAAGAAATACAGGAGATCCTGAAGCAATTGCCACCAAATATGGAAACCGTTGTTGAAGCTAAAAGCATGAACAACAACACAAAGGCACATCATTCACAACCAAAAGAAGCTGATCCATTCTATGAGCAGCTGAAACATGATGTATTATACCAGCCAAAGAGCAAATTTACTCAATCTGGATTATTTCTTCTCAAGAACCTGGAAAAAATGCTGCCTTCCTCAGAATGGAGGGACTCCTGGAAGGTAATCAAACATAGAAAGAGGATGGAGAGGCGGAGGATGAGGATTAACCCTTTGCAACCTTTTAGAGAATCAGAAAATTCAGGAGACATAAAGCCTACTGCCTCAGAATGGAAGGACTCCTGGAAATCTCCCAGACACTCTCTGCACCAGGAGCCTGACATGTGGCAGCAGGGTTGGCCCACCGTAGTCTCAGTCCGAGTGAATCGAGCTACAGACCTGGACCACTTTCCAGCTCTGGAGCATCCTAAGAATGGGCCTAGTGGGGAACCTGGTTGGGGTGAATCATGGAGGTTCTTTAGGCGGCAACCTGGATCCCAATCTGGAAGGGTGCAAGCCACCCAAGCAACCTCAGACAGGCCTGACCATCATCCTGACAACTCATGGCGACAAGGAACACGCTTTAGGGGCAGTGCTGACTGGCAGCCAGCCTGGATGGTGTCAGAAAATCAGTTCCACCACGACAACCCTTCCCTTACTCAGTGGAGGGAAGCCTGGAAGTGCTCCACTAACCAAACACAGCACTGGTCTGCACAACATGCTCGAGAGAGCTGGGTGGATAACACGATGGAGATTCATCCTCTGAAAGAGAGAGTTTCTCTGCAGAGCGCTAAAGCTAAAATGAGCAGGTCTTTTGACAACCAGATGTTTAGGGAAAGATACCCTGAGAAAGAATGGAAGCCATCATGGAATGCTGGGCCACTTTTGACCCATCAAACTTATAATTACGACTCTTTAGCAATAACTGGGAAAAAACTGAGCAACAGCAACAAGGAGGACAGTCCCAAAATAACTCAAAATGGAACAAAGTGGGGAAGATCGTTCCGGCTTGCAAATCCAATGCCCCAGATGGAACAACAGTGGGTGGAGTCGTATCCTAATCCTTCTTCTTATACAGTTATGTGGAGGAGAGTGAAGAAAATGCCAGTAAAAGTCTTACTCAACTTTAGTAACAACCCTGCAACCTTCAAGGTTTGGGTAAACTCCCATCGGCTACTGCAGGGTGCAGGTGCACATAATAATAACAAAAGTAAGTCTCAGCAACATACTGACTCCAGAGTGATTATAACAAATCAGTTCAAAGCAAAGAAGCATTTGTACTCCAGGATTGAGAATGACAAACAGTCAGAGAAGAAGTGGGCAGGATGCCACCTCCTGGGCAAAACACAGCCTCGACCCAAGAAGAGCCTTGGTCCAGAAAAGAAGATGAAGCCTCAGAACAACACTGAAGATAAGTTCTTTGAGGAATGGGCAGGATCATGGAGGTTCTTCGTCTCATCCGCTAGTCTGAAGAAGCAGAAGTCATTTAAATCGCTCTCAGGTTGGAATGAGTCTTGGAAATTCCTCCTTCCACTATACCAGCCTGTGAATGGACCCAAAACCAGATAGTAGACATCGATCAGTCAAATAATGTGAATGATTTACTCAATAAATGTAAATCAGAATATTTTAATGCTTACAGGTTTCCTTTATTTCGCGGTATTTGAGAAGGTATTTGAAAGTATTAAACATCGGAGAACCACACAGATAACAGAAGCTAACAAGTGATTTCGTAAAGTTTTTCAAACAGAATCATTCAATTCTTGTAACCGCAAACTCCAAACATCAATTGAAGGATGTACAATCTCACAACAAATGCCTACTATTATACCAGTGTGTTAGGCACTGTTGTTACTACTGAGTTCTAGGAATGACGACTAATGTGAGTCTAAGTGATGAATTAACTGCAGTGTTTAGATAGATTGGATTGACATGTTATTACATATTTTTTTTATTAAATCTTTAAAAGATCCAATATGTCCAATATGTGAAGTCCAATATGCACAAATTCATTTGAGACTCGATTTGTTTTCAAATATTGATTAAAAAAAATCAATAGAACAATTACTGCATGTTCTTTATCAGCTTTAACATTATTTCTAGGAGTGTTGCTGGAAAATGCATTGGTCACAGGGACAATAATAAATGGAAGCTTGTTTATCAATAATATTATCAACCTAGTTCATCCAACCTCAAGGTTGTTCATCCTCAAGGATTTTGTCGGGAAAATTTCTAGTAAAACTTCCAAGGAGACAAAGTTAAGAGAAACCCAACCAAGAGCGATTGAAACTCGAATGTACCATCGAGTTAGCATTGCCAGCATGTTAGTCATTAGCTTATATCGATGCTAACTAGCCTGTCAGATAGCAACATCACTGTGAGAATCACTGAGAGGGGGCACACAGATAAACCACTACCCGAGTCAATGCGCTCACACCAGTGTTGCTGGATACTAGCCATGACCTCCCAAGCAGAGTTAGCAGTAGTGATGGGAAACCCGACTCCTTAAACTGACTATAGGGTTTTTGAGTTGTTCATCCAAATGAACTGCGTATCTGAGTCATTTGCGTTATTTGAGTCAGTTGCACATGCACAGCATTTCCACCCTCTCCAGGACCTGGATGCTCAAATGAACCGCGTCACGAAGCACAGGGAGCATCATGTATCAATAGGAAAATGCTGAAACACTTCAGAGAATTAAAAAATAAGTACACACTAGTTTTTAGTGGCACTGGTCTTTTTATTCTACATTATTACCTCCGCCAAGTAGGTTATATTTTTGCCAGGGTTTGTCTGTCTGTTTGTTAGCAGGATTATGCAAAAAGCTCCTGACAGGATCTTCCTAAAAGAAAACAAAAGAAAGATGTGTCTTGACCCAACTTAGATTGCATTAAATTTTGAGAGTGATGCGGAAAAACCATCTAGATACAAAAAAATAAAACACCAGAGACCCTGTTTTTTCCCTTTACTTATCATTGAGCCATTTTCAAATAATCATATCTTTTGGAGATCATATCTGAATGACTTGTAAAAATTCAGTGATCTGTAGCATGGTCATATCTAGTAGGGTGCAAAATTACATCCGAATCAGATCCAAAATATGGTCAGGAAAAATTCCGGAAGTTAACATTAGACACCCCATTTACAAGTTTGAAAAATCTTAACTCATAGAATTTAGCTTCGATTATCTTGAAATTTGACATGTGTATTGGGAGGATCATTGCCCTGAATTGTGCTGAATTTTATCTGGATCTGATTCAGATTAACGATGATGCGGCACTTTGAATTTGAGAAATTTTAATATTGAAAATGCCATTTGGCGGGAGGTCTGCGCGCTCAGTAGCAGCTATTAGCACTGGCAGCGCAGCTACTCATGCTAGCAGCGCATCGCTATCAGCACTAGCAGCGCAGCACGGCTACTCATGCTAGCAGTAGCTAGCTTTACTGAACAGTGACTCAGGAGTCATCAAGTTCATTAACTCATTCACTGACTCATTCTTGCTACAGGCATCCAGCTGGAGAGAAGAAAATAGTAATGTCACTTGCTGCTGCTACTCTAACTGAACCTATATATCACATTACCCACTTTCGTTGTCCTGTGGTAAAAGCAGCTAAAAGCAGCTATTAGCGCGATAGCCAGGTTACTATCGCCGCTAGCACAAGTATCCACGCTGCTAGCATGAGAAGCTGAAGGGGGCCCATGAGGGACAGCTAGCATTAGTCAATTTCATTGATAAGGTAAGAGCTTTGAGACCCTGGAAAGACAGTGCATCGAAAGTCTCCCACACGAGGCCCTTTCCAAGTAGTCACGGGCTAGTTGCTAGTAGGGGGCCCCGACAAAGGACAGATATCAGCGACACAATTTAAAACCCCCAGGACACATTACAATGACAAAAAAAAATAAAAGTAGAGGATGAAAAGAAAAAACGTCATTGTGGTAAGTGAGAATGTGTAAGCTGTGTGTGTTACATTATAGAAAAGTTAGTCCCAGTTTGTCCCAAACTCCCAGTCATCCATCAAACCAGAAAAGTTAACTGCACATTTAAGTTTGTGTAAAGTGAATTCAGCCATTTTGTTTTAAACCAATCATAAATTGTGTATATATGGAAATATTAATCATTCAAATTTGACTGTGTGGTTTACAAGACACTTCTCTGGTATGGCAAACTCAGAGCACATATTTATTCTTACTTTACACCAATTTTAACAGCTTTATTTTAAGAAGTAGTCCAGCTTTGCTTACACAGTATATCATAAGTCTTGTTACCAATGGCTGTGTACATACATTAATTGCCACACAATAAGTTCGTTCTTTGCTGCTAATAATAATTTCTCCCAGAATAAAGCTTTTGTTGTCAAATGCTAAAACTGATTCCAGCATCAATTCTGCTGTCAGTTTAATCTAGACTGTGGCTAATTTTAATTTAGAATTGAAAGATGATATACCGTATTTTCCGCACTATAGAGAAAAAAATAAGTACATATATACACCGCACTGGACTATAAACCGCAGTTTCACAGAGCTCTGTGTGTGTGCGTGTGTGCGTGTGTGCGTGCGTGCGTGCATGTGCGTGTGGGCGCGAGGGGCGGACAGACAGAGAGCGAGAGATACACAGAGTAGCTTCACGTACCATTCACGGCCATCACAAACAGCAGAAATATCACATTTAGGGCAAATTTTGCAAAAGCAGAGGGGCTCAAAACAGCATGTATCTACATGTGGAAGTAGAATGAGGTGGCATGAAGCACGTTACTGTAAAATCCATATTTAAGGCACACCTTATTATAAGCTGCAGGGATCAGAGCACTTGAAAAAAGCCGCTGCTTATAGTACAGAAATTATGACAGTAACATATTCATGAATTTTCTGTTAGAGCTTAAATGTTACATTAAATTAAATGTTAACATGAAGCATTAAAGTTATTACTGCAAAGGAAAGTATTCCATACATATGATAATTATTTAATAAAGTATCATTATCATTCTGAGGCCGGGAGGCCCAATAGTCCTTCTTGCCTAGGGCCCCCAGGGGATTGAGAAACACCACTGTGTGTACAGTCCTTCAATTTCTGTGTCCTTCAGAGACGTCATCTTCCAGAGTCTCACAATTAGTTTCCTGGGGTTAAATCACAAAACTATCCCTGACCAACAACCACTTCCATGCATTCAAGACCTGCTGGATAACCTGGGGAGCTACTCGTGGTTTTCCATACTGGACCAAGGTAGTGCATACTAGGGGTGGGAACCTCTGGGTACCTCACGATAACGATTATCTCACGATGTGGCGATACAGCGATTTTCAATATATTGGTCAGGAAATCAATCTGCGATAATCTACGATATAACAATTATAAACAAAAACAAGATATTTGTAAATCAAAAAATTAACAATGTTTATTTTTTGCACTTTCACTGACACACAATCTGTCCTCACAGTGAGAATATTTCAGTGCAACATTTCTGTAAACAAATTATATGTGTCTTCTTAACAGCAACACTATTGCAATATCCCTGTAAACAACTGAGTGTCTTTCTTAAAAGAGACATTATTGTAGTGAGAAATTACAGTAGAAAACCTATTGGTTCCTTTACTAAACTGAAACTCTGGGTAACATTGCGGTAAAGTGAAAATCTACTGCAAGGCATTTACCTGCACATTTAGAGGGAACAAACCACAAAACAAAATACCTTAATCAAGTCCAGTAATATCAAAATTACTCATCTTCAGAAATTATTTAATAAAAAAAAGTGCACTTAAACGGATTGTAAAACTTAAACATTGATGCTATTCTAAGATTTTTCTGCAAACCTTATTTGCTCTCTGGACTGGGACGGCCATGTTACACAGGCATGTGCATGTTTTTCTTGAGAAAGAGCAGCTGGTCAGCATGTTCAGGAGTGAGCACACTTCTCTGTCCACTGATAATGTCACCAGCGGTTGAAAACACTCTTTCAGCCACTAGACTGAAATACACAAATGCATTTTTGCCAGCTTGGAAAGAAGGGGGTAGAACTGCTCTTGACTTTTCCACCACAGCACTCATGATGGGAATTCCGGCTCTTTTTAGAGAACCGGGTCTTTTGGCTCAGCTCACAAAAAAGAACCGGCTCTTTCGGCTCCCAAGTGGCTCTTCAGATTTTATGGTGCTTAAATTAATTTATTACCAATAATGTTGTAAAATCATGTGCAATATGAATTACCAATGTAAAAAAACAAAAAACAAGCACTACATCAAATGTTTATTATATAAACACGTTTATTTATATATTCAACAGAGTAATAAAAAAATAACCTATAAAGTGCAAAAACAAACATGTAACTATTTACAAATAATTTAACTATTTTAAACTGTTAGCTTTTTAGTAATAAACCAATTTAAAGTGAAACAACATGCAGGAACTTAAGGAATCACACGGCAAAAAAACAAATAAAAAATAAATAAAAAAAACAGCATCCTCCTTTAGTTAAGATTGGCTTTCAGGAAAACCAAGTGCCTCAGCTTTGAGGGGTTGATTCTATTTCTTCTTTCCCTAATTATCAGCCCTGTTTTTGGAGAAGATTCTCTCTGAGGGAACTGATGCCACAATGTACAGTCTCCGTGCTATAACATTTGTGAGACATGGGTAAACTGAAGCCTTGGTCTCCCACCAGTTCAGTGAGTCTGCACTTCTTTGGAAAAGTAGGATCTCACTTCCAGAATCGAATCTGCTGAGGGATTCCTTCTTGGTGTCTCCACTTGCTCGTTCTTCAAAGATCCTCCAAACAGCAGATGTTTCTGGCTCCTCCTGTCCATGCTCTGCATCCTCTTCTCCCTCTTGGCCTTCTGGCAGTGGAGTTGGCTGGCTGGATCTTGCTGTTGCCGAAGTTATTCTCTGAAGAGCCTAATCAAGTGCTCTGTTGTCATGAAAGGCCAGCTTTTTGTATCTTGGGTCAAGAATGGTGGTTTCTGAAAAAACTGTGTTGTATTCCATTCTGTGGAACTTTCTGTCAATGGATGCACAGACAGCCGCCACCAACTCTGTCACTTTCCCTGTGGACACTTTGGTCTGGTGCTCAGCTGCCACTCTCTGCAGACCTCTGCACAGGATTAACATTTTGGAGGCTGTAACATAGCTGAAAAAGAGTCAATAATAAGTGTTAAAATAATGCTTTGTTTTATTCAGCAGTATGTATTATTATTTCTGGTCATGTCTAAACAATAGTGCAACAAAAACTAATCATAATAATGTTGAAAAATGTGTACACTGTAGTGGACCCGTCTGCAGTGAGCTCCACAGTAACCTGCTCAAATGGCTCCAGAACAGTGCATCCCTCCTGCAGAACCTTCCCTTCCTCTTGGCTCAGAGAATCGCCCAATGCATTCATAAACGCCAGGGTAAAGATGACTGCATCCTTGGACTCCAGAAAATGTTTTATCATGTGAAAGGTGGAGTTCCACCTTGTAACACAGTCTTGTTTGAGCTTCAGTTCAGGCATGCCCATCTGTACTTGGGTAGATTTAAGCTTGTGTGTGGCTGTTGTGCTCCTGTGGAAAAACTCCACTATTGCCTTCACTTTGTCCTCAGTGGGCTTCATCACCTTCAGGGCATCTCTTACAATCAGGTTGATTGTGTGTGCAAGACATGGGTGGTGGGTCCATTTCAGGGATTTAATAGCTTTGGATGTATTAGCTGCATTGTCACTAACACAGCAAACCACTTTGTTGTCCACGCCCTACTCTTTTGCCACTTTGAGTGGCTCTTCTGCTAAATTCTCGGAAGTGTGTCTGTCACTGAACTCAAAACAATCCAGACGACAGGACACCATTTTGTAATTTTCAACAAAGTGGCATGTAAATGACAAGAAGGATATGGTGGTTCGAGATGTCTAGCTGTCAGTTGTTAGACAAACTGCTGTGGCTTTTCTAACCCTCTCTTGCAGTGAAGCATGTTCTCTGTCATAAAGGGCTGGGATGATTTTTTGGGAGAGTGTTTTTCTACTTGAAATTGTATACATTGGATTGAGTGCATTAACAAACCTCCTGAATCCTTTGTCATCCACAACTGAAAAAGGTTGGAAATCACATGCAATCATTTAAGCCATAGTTCTTCATCTATTGTGCTTTGCTTTGCTGGGGTCATAGACTTTTGCAGAAATTGGCTCATAGAGCTCTGGGTTGAACTTTTAGGTGGATATAGTGCTGTACAGGACAATACTGTAGACACTGCAGTAGCAGCAACATTTGCAGTAGACACAATGGCACCTTCATTAATATCAGGTCCATTTGCTGGTCTTTTTTCTTCTCATTGCAGGGGATGAACAATTCTCATGTGCCTGTGCAAGTTTTTTTCGGAGCCAGCTCTATATGGGACTTTAGTCTTGCAGAGTCTACATTCTGCCTTAGTTTGGTCAAAGTAATTGAAATGTGTCCAGATTTTGCTGTGTTTCCTGTTGTCACTCATTTTCAAATTTTTTTTTTACCTTTTCCGTCTGTTTGCATTGCGCTCCTTGCTCTCTTTCTCTATGGTCTCCTTCTCCCTCTTGTCCATGTGCTTGCGATGTGTTGTGTGTGCATTCTCTGCCCCTCCCCTCCCTCCGCTCCGCTCATGATATTACGGAGCGCAGGCAGAGACGACACACACTTACAGAACAATCAAATTCGGCTTTAAGAGGACAAAAAGAGTGAAGGAGGGGGAAGCGGCTCCCTCCCAATCAGGAGCCGGCTCCCGTCATTCACGTCAAAGAGCTGGCTCTCAGAGCCGTTTTGTTCGCGACCGACACATCACTACACAGCAGTGGAGCCTCCGTGAGTGGAAGAGTACTTTTATAAGACAATTCTTCCATATAGCAAAGTTCTTCTCCAGCTTTGTTCCGTCCTCATTACTAGAAAATCCAAAGTGTATCCTCACTTTGGACTTGTAGGCTGCCGATACATCCTTCAACTTCTGTTTCTCACTTGATTCCGTCATGTTCTCTCCTGCAATGTGTTGTGTGCCTCCGTCTGTACATCTTGCCTGACGACTTCCTGCGAGGAGTGCACCTGGCGGATCGCCAAGGAATTGCTTAATAAACAATGAACATTGAAGAGCCGTTTATAGCGGCCGTATGTTAAATAAAACTATCGATTCTCGGCGGGAGCATATCGAGGATCTTTTGGGAGACAAAATATTGCGATATATCACCATATCGAGATATTCTCACACTCCTAGTGCATACCACAAAGGATTTGTGGAGGAGAACTGCAGACACCTATATGAGTGGAATTGCCTCCAATTTATCCTCAACAAGGCCCCAGCTGCCTTTCAAAGATACATGGAAGTGGTTCTTGTAGGTTTAAAGGATGAGTGTTGTTCTCTCTACTTAGACGAAGTACAATGCTACTCTAAGACATTCGCTAACCACATAAATAACATAAGACATGTTCTACACAGACTCGGAGAATGTGGTGTTAAGTTACGGCCTAACAAGCGTGAACTGTTCAACTGTTTAAGCGTCAAATCAGATATGTGGACTGTCTCATCACGAGTAAAGGTGTCCAGATAGACCCAAAAGATCTAGAAGCAGTTAACCAGCTCAGGGACAGAGAACCAAAGAGTGTTGGGGAAGTTAGGGCTCTTCTAGGCTTTACTATAGGACATTCATTCAGGACTTTTGTAGGTTAGCAAAACCACTGTTTAAACTTGTTGAGAGTTGTTATGAGGTAGGGTACAAACCCAGTAAAAATCCATCTAACAAGTCCAAGAAAAACAGCAATGGTCAGCTGTCTTCCAAAACGCCTGTTAATTGGACTCAAGAACATAGTTCAGTTGTGTCAGGTTTTTTAGACAAGTTAACTAGTTCATCTATTTTAGCATACCCAGACTTTGACTTCCCTTTCGTCTTCCATACAAATGCTTCTAATGAAGGACTGTACAACAAGCTATGTGGCATTGCCTATGGTTCCAGGATACAAAAAATATATCAACTTCATTCTGGAAAATTTGAGTTTCTTGCACTCAAGTGGGCAATCTGTGACATATTCAGGGATTAACGATATGCTGCTCTTACTTCAAAGTTTTGAAGAATATTAATCCCTCACATATGTTTTGAGCATAGCCAAGTTAAATGCATTTGAGTATTGCTGGGTGGGTGAGCTAGTGTATTTTCACTTTCCCATCAAGCATTGCCGTGGTAAATCAAACGTTGATGCAGTTAAACTGCCAGATCACTTACCAGAGTACAAAAAGACAACACTCCCTGAAGTAATTTGTGCCATTTGGCAAGGTGACAAAGCAGTGAGACACTAAAGTGCCCTGGGTTGCGACTTTGCAGTTAAGCTAAAATACCACTGAGATAAAAAAAAAAAAACTAGAGGTACTGCTGTAATTTTCATCTAAACTGCTCAAAGAGAGGACAAGTGATAAAGTTAAAAAAAAAAAAAAAAAGTGTGTGGAAATCAAATGAAAAGACAAAATCCAGATGTACCAATCCCAGCTGTTAAACCTGAATCAGCAGTAAGGCCAGCGTCACCTCTCACAGTTCCACCTGAGAAAATACCTGTAATGGGCAATGTCATTGCAGTGTTGTTTTAGTCAGCAGTGACGATGATATAGTGATTTTGTTGGCATTCCTTTTATTCATCATGATAACGAGACAGTGACAACCTAAACGTAGCTCTTTGATGACTAAAACATAGCGAGAAGTTTGTGACATTTCGTTGACGAGATGAAACTTGACAAAAATATTAGTGAGTGATCTGTCAGACACAAAATAATAATACAATTTGAATTTATTAAGAGAGAAGGAGGCTTTCTTCCTACTCTATTGTGCTTATTCACAAGTGTGTGAAAAATAGAGTAATTTTAATTTTTTTCAGAAAACAGTCTCTTATAAATTCAGAAAAACTGAGACAAATGTTTTTCACAATTTATTTTTTCTCATAATTATGAGACAATTAGGTCATTAATTCAGAAAAGCTGAAAATTTTTAATTTTTCATGTGAATGCCATACGCTTCTTTAATGTAATAATAGTTCAATATGTATTCATTCATTCATTCATTTTCTTCCGCTCATCCGGGGCCGGGTCGCGGAGGCAGCAGTCTTAGCAGAGATGCCCAGACTTCCCTCGCCCCAGACACTTCCTCCAGCTCTTCTGGTGGAACTCCAAGGCGTTCCCAGGCCAGCCGAGAGACATTGTCCCTCCAGCGTGTCCTAGGTCTGCCCCGAGGCCTCCTGCCAGAGGGACATGCCCGGAACACCTCCCTAGGGAGGCGTCCGGGAGGCATCCGAAACAGATGCCCGAGCCACCTCAGCTGGCTCCTCTCAATATGGAGGAGCAGCGGCTCTACTCCGAGCTCCTCCCTGGTGACTGAGCTCCTCACCCTATCTCTGAGGGTGCGGCCAGCCACCCTACGGAGGAAACTCATTTCAGCCACTTGTATCCGGGATCTCGTTCTTCCGGTCATGACCCAGAGCT